>JAZDUA010000547.1:925000-932500 GCA_038098605.1 Gryllus longicercus
TTCAATAAAATTTTAATAAGACACTGTATTTCTTGCCACTATCAATGCCATTCTTATGTTTCATAATAAATGTCTTTGTTAATGCTTTTTGCCTCGATATAATTATTCACTCTTATTTTCATTCTTTTCCTTGTTTTAGTTTAGTAGAATTTCAATTTGAATATTGGGACGAATTTCGAAGCGTTCATTAATAAATGGAAAGTAAGTTTCGAAGACGAGCAGTGTCGTGCCATTAGAGGCAGCGGCAGGCGGCGGCGTCGCGAGTGGCAGGGGCGACGTTCGCTGGTCGAGGGTGGGAGGGAGGAGGGGGGGCGCCCGCGGCCTAATGTCGCTGTTTCGTTGGCTGCGCTCGGCGGTGGCCATGGCGGCCAGGGCGCCGATAGCATCACCCACGCGCTGCAGGCGAACGCGGGAGGGGGAGGCGGTGCGACCCCGCCAGCGACGCCCTCGCAATGACACCTCCGCCATTGTCCCGTCCGCGGACTGCCTATCTCAGTCGTCATCACCTCTGATGCCGGGGCTTTTTATCGAGCACGACGCTTACCGCCCCGCCCCGCCCCGCGCGCGCCGCGCCGCGCCGCTTCTACTTTCTCGCAAACTCGAACGGTAGGGGGAGAGGTGGCTCAGGGCATCAACTGATGTCACTGCAGTACCTCTGATCGGGAGGTCCTGCGGTTCGAGTCACGACGGTGACACTGGCTTGTCTGCTATAAATAGGTCGGATTCAATCGCTGACTGGAGGAGGATTCCAGTGACCGGTTGCTCTGATCGGTAGTTTCTCGTGGTGTCTCCGATCAACATCAGGAGAATGCCCTAGCAGTTCCATAATATACCACGGACCGCACGCGATATTTCCTTCCTCTTCCTTGACCTATCCTCACCCTTTACTTTCACACACTTACACTAACATGCACTACACCACCGCTCATGCCGGGAGACTGGTCGGGAGCATACAGCTTGCCCGGCTGGGACGGTGCCCCGCTGTTGGAAGACACGTGGTTGGGGAAAACCTCGCTAACCGACGGTAGGTCAGCGCAGGATATCACCATCTAACGGGGCATGAACACCGCCACCTCCTTAGAGGAAAAACCTGCACGGCACTTACGGAACTAGTAAGCAGCAGCTGGAATCACTAACAATCGATCAATCAATCAATCGAATACGACGATAACCGCCCCGCGCCCCTTCCACTTCCTCTCACACTCGAAAAGTATCTGTGGGGGAGGGATCCGTGGCGTTAAGACTACCGCATACGCTTTATACTGCTGAGGCCCGGGATCGATCTCCGACCAAACCACGTGGAATGTGTGGTAGGCAATGGGAAGTCTCGACCGGTTTTACCTGGGCCTCCCGTTTCCCATACTATACATTCCACAATCTCTCACCTTCTATATTATCATCGTGTTCATTATTGCTATCATGTACTAGTTAAATTATCACTCATAGGCCTTAATGACCTTAGTAGTTAAAGGACCCCGAAATGAATGAAACAATTAATTAAATCTAAACGTATATACGAGCCTGTGAGGGCTTGCAAATCTGTCTGGCGCTGGTTGCAAAATACGTCACCGCTTTATACCTTCAATTCCACTGAGGGGCGAACACGGCGGCAAGAGATTTACGACTATCGAAAAACTGGCTCGCGAGCGGCGCTTGCCGGTGTATGGGTCGCTTACTTCTCTTGACTTGTTCAGGCGGGAAATGTCGCCAGCGCCGGCCCCAGTTTCCATCGCCGCATCCACCGAGCGGGCGCAGCGCCGCCGAGAAGTGACGGGGTTGCGGCGGGGCGGGGTGAATGGGCCGGGCGCCGGGGGTGGCTGGGGGCGGCGCCGCGCGCTATGAAATATTCACTGGCGGCGACGGCTTTGCCGCTAATGAGGCGAGAGACGAACACGCCTAATGACGACATCGATTTTGTCATTAGCGGACGCTTGGCAGCAGCGGCGGCGGCGGGGGCGGGGGCGGGGCGGGAGGTGGGGGCGGGCGCTGCGTGCCGGAACCGCTCCGCCCCCCGCCACGACGCCCAATCGGCGTCGCCGTCAGCCTCGTCGCCGCTTCCGGTAGCACCTGCCTCGGCCCTGCCTCCCGCACTCACCCTCCTCTTTGCCCCCCCCCTTCCACGCCCACAACACCCAGCGGACAGCAGCAAAGAAACGACAATGCAGGCCAGGCACTTTTCTCGTTTCACAATCCTCGTCAGGCAAGTTGATGTGTGCTTTACACCAACAGCCACAACGCGCGGAACGACAAAAGAAGGTACCGTTCCAGAGAGACTTTTTTTGTCGCCGTGTTTTTTTCAGGGAGTTTCACAATTCGTATTGAGCGCTTGGAGGCATTATCTGCTTCATCACAAAGGGTGTACGCAAATGATTCAGAAATGAGCGATTGGGTTCAATGGTCTTCCGTGCTTCACAAAATCACTCCGTTCTCTGCGTCGCCACTATCTCCCATCGCCCGCGCGGGGTGCGAAAGCAGCGGGGCGTGTGATTACCAAATGAGACGCCTCGTGTTTCACAGGTTTCTTTTCGAAACTTCCTGGAATAGATACATCAAAAAGTACAGTAAAAGAAAGCTAATGTACTACATTTGAAATGTGTTCCGAAACGATTTTAAAGTAGCTAACTTCGCATCATTATCCATTTTTGTTGTATGTGATTTTTTGTACCTTAATGATATGTTTAAACGTGATCGTTAAGTATTGATTTGTTGATATACGATCTGTGTGATTGAACGTGATATGAAGAATAAAAGCAAATGCTGTTAGACATTTAAGACTCAATTAGACTTTCATTTCTTTTATTTAGGTTTTGCTCATTTTGTCAATACAAGTGAATAAAAAGTGAGCTCCTGAACATAGCAATGGAGGTAGTGGTAGGGGCTGTGACGATGCCATGTCATCCAACATTAACGCAGATATCTTTCATCATTTGGAGAGGACACGCGAATCATCAGAAGAGAGTTATAAA
This sequence comes from Gryllus longicercus, assembly GCA_038098605.1. Classification (NCBI taxonomy): domain Eukaryota; kingdom Metazoa; phylum Arthropoda; class Insecta; order Orthoptera; family Gryllidae; genus Gryllus; species Gryllus longicercus. The sequence continues at coordinate 927,967 of JAZDUA010000547.1, forward strand.
AACGCAAACTATCACTTATAACGTAGGTCTTTTGCGCGCATGAAATGTAAACATTTTATATTTCAGAGATGTGATGATGTTATTGATAGAATGAAACCTTCATTTTAATTTTGTTTGCAGTAAAACAATTGAACTCATGACAAGAAAACTACTCCAAACCGGGAAAGTTGATATTTATTAACCGTGAACAAGATATAGCCGTCGTGGAAAAATGTCAAGGGAACATGGAACATTGTTTCCCACAAGATATGCTCTTGTTTCTTGTTTTTATAGCTTGAGACTAGATTCTTATTTTTACTTATGCAATACGCAAATTATCAAATGAATAATGCTGTAGTTCTGTATTCTAATTTTTGTCCTGCGCAACGGTTCACTGACATTCAGAAATAATTCAGTACCTTTGAACTAACATTTGGGGTACTGCATGCAGGTCAAATTTCCTCATTTTACGGAGATTTCAATCAAAAACTCTTAGGATAATTGATGCAGCACCATGACATACCTCAAATACAATGCTGCACAGAAACTTACACGTGCTGACTGTGTTTGAAAGAATCAAAACAAGCAGGTCAAATATCTTCAACGTCTGAGAATCCAACTTAGCAGCAGAGGCCCCTCGAGCTGCCACCTTGTTTCTTACACTATCAAGTGCTCTTACAAAAACTACGAGCTCTTACAAGAACTACGAGCTATGAAAGTTATGCAAAAGCTATTACAAGAAAACTAAGAACAGATTTCCTGAAGGCTAAATATCTACTTTTAATAGTGTAGGAAGAGATTTTTTTAATTTTGAAGTTTTCAGAAGTTTTACAGAAAATCGGACCTGCGTCGTTTTTGTTCTAGTCTAGAAAATACTTAAAGACAAAAATTGAGATAAATTTTGATAATGTTCTACAAACTTTATGTGCAGACTGAATTCCTAAAAAATAATATATTTATTTCAAATTCAAGGTATGTGACATCTGGAAAAACGATTGGGAATAACACTGGTTGGTAAAAATCCTATGTACAGGTAGGCATTAGTGAGTAAACGGACATTTTGAGAAGATCCACTTTTGAGTCCAGATGACAAGGTTGTTTAACTTGAAAAAGAAGGTCAATATTTTTTTAGTACGTTGTTTGTTCGAAAGCACTATGTAAAATTCCAGTTTTCGTCCTATCAGTCCCTACGCTAACTACGGGAAGACAAAAAACCGTTAATTTTCTGGCTTTTCTTAATTTTCGTTTCTCAATAACAATTTTATTATAAGTCCTGTAATAATTATTTTAAAAAATTATTTAAAGAAGATACAATTCCCATCGACGTCTGTATAATACGTACATGCTTTCCTAAATCTACCACTAGGTAAGCTGCAGTCCTAAAAGGCGTTATTTTCATTTTTCTAAAATGTATGCAATAATACCTATTCCTGTCCTTACAATCGTCTTATAGTAGACATCATCATTACATATAGATGTAGAGGCTATTAATATCATCAACAATGTACTCATTGCCTAACAAATGTACACAGTGCCCAAAATCTTTAGTATGTAATTAATGGATGGATGTGAGTGTGCTGAGTGTGCTGAGAGTGAGAGCGTTCCATAAAAGCCTTGTAATGAGAGAATATTTTTATTTCACCAATGCTTGGCACACATATGATAAAAAATACTCGATGTGGAGTAGGACATCCCTAAGACTCCAGAAAGTGAAGTGAAATGAACGATATATTTACAAACAAATTTACGTGAGCCCGCAGTACTTTCACTTTTGCCGCTCGCGTGCGCAAACGACTGGCTCTTGAGTGCAGAATGACCATAGAAGTAGGCGTTGTGCAGGCCTCTACCACATAAAGCGACACAAAATTCTTCACTTTACAATATGATCTATCGTAACTTGTGACTTATTACTGTTTATTTCAGACAAATCAAAGGTGTTTATGATAAGCACATGCAGAATGTATCCTTCTCTTCCTCAAACTGGGAGGATGTAACCCACTTAAACCATGAGGGAAAATAATAACTTGAAAAAAATGAACTTTCGCAATTTTCGAAATATCAGGGGTTTCAAAGGAAATTCGGACCTGCACCATTATCTTAAGCGTTCTTTACGCTATTCGAGGACAAAGATTAGTCAGAAAATTTGAAGCCATTTTTGAGAAAATACTGAAAATATTGTTGAGACTTCCTAGAAAGTACCCCCCCCTAAAAAGAAAAACAGTTTCAAACTCACCGGACCTCGTGTGTTCTAGCATTGAACACGGACGTTTTGATGTCAATAGATTTTTCCGTATCAAGGACTCACAAAATATGGATTCTGACAACACCAAGTGTTAGAAGTAATAATTTACTAGATACTGGAACAGGATTTATTCCCTTTTTCGTTACCTGGGCCCGGTAATAAGCGTTTTTCTCTCAATAACTCGCAGTTTTCTGGCTCTAATAATTTTTTTTTCCGGCCTGGATAGCCGAAAGACTGAAAGACTGAAAGGTCACTGATTAGAAACCCGCCCCGAGCACGGATGTTTGTGTGTCTGTACGCGTGTTTCGCTACCGTTACCCCAAAGTTATAAAACCGACGTTAAATTACAGTGGTCGCTATATGACCATACCAGAAAAAAAGCGACCTAAAACAAGTTAATATAAAAAAAACAACTTTAGATTATTGCGAAGTAAATGCGAGAAAGTACAATTGCAAATGACGAGGGCGGGGAAGGCACCGAGAGGCGCAGACCGCCCACGAGCAGGCGGCTCGGGGCATGCGCCCCCCCCCGCGCGGGCGCGCCCTGTTTTGTTCGGCCGTGCTTTACAGTGCTGCTTGCGTGCGTTCTCGCACCCACGGCCACCACGCCGTATCTTCCTCCCCCCCTTCTCCGCCACGCCGTCTTGCCTCTGGCCGCGCTACGTGGCCACCCACGACATCGCCGCCTCCCGCACCCACGCCTTCCTCCCCGCCTCCTCGGCTGACCGCCCCGCCCCGCCTCGTTACGGATGCATGTATTCGCCGTTCTTCCGCCGGCGAGGCGCTCTGTTTACACAGCACCTCCCGCCGCCGCCGCCGCACGGAAGGCGCGCTCGCGTGCCGCCCCCGCCCCCGCCGCCCCGCGCATAATTCATACAAGCGTTGATGGTCCTCGCATGAGTTTCTTGGGGCGCCTCGCGTCGCGCGCTCGCGGCGTTTACAGGAGCTAATGACCTGCGTGCCCGGCGCCGCCCGGGGCGAGCGCTGGGCGAAGGCGCGGGCGCGAGGGTGGGCGAGAGGACCGGGAGGTGGTAGATGGGTGGCCTACGGGAAGGTGGGTGGGCTAGAGGGAAGGTGGTGGACCGGTGGAAGAGGTGGGCGGGGCGGGGTGAAGTACGGCGTTGCAAGGCGGAAGAGGGGTGTGGTGGGAGTTTTTTGCACAAAGACTGGATGAGGCGGGTTAGAGGGGAGCACGGTGAAGCAGTCGATTGGGACGGATGTCTTGTGGGTAGGGGTTGAGATATGGGAGGGAGCGGTGGTGTGATGTGGACGGGGCGAAGCAGGGTTGGGTGAGCGGCCGAGACGGGCGCCGTGTGGATGGTTGGGTGGTGAAGTGGGTAGGGCGACCTGAACGGGTGCCTTGTGGGTGTTTGGTTGATGAAGTGTGGCGGGGCGGAGTGGGGTGGGCGGGCGAACGATTGAGACGGGCACTATGTGGGAGAGGTGGGGTGAAGTGAGGCAGGGTTGGGGGGTGGTTGGGACAGGCACCGTGTGGGAGAGGTGGGGTAAAGTGTGGCGAGGTTGGGGGCGGCTGGGATGGGCACCGCGTGGGTGGTTGGGAGATGGAGTGAGGCGGGGCGGAGTGGGGTGGTCGAGCACCGTGTGGGAGAGGTGGGGTGAAGTGAGGATGGGTTAGGGGGCTCCGGGACGGGCACCGCGTGGATGGTTGGATGATGAAGTGGGGCGGGTTGGAGTGGGTTTGGCGAGCGGCCGAGACGGGCGCCGTGTGGATGGTTGGGTGGTGAAATGGGTAGGGCGACCTGAACGGGTGCCTTGTGGGTGGTTGGGAGATGGAGGGGGCAGGATGGAGTGGGTGTGGGCGGGCGGCCGGAACGGGTGCCGTGTGGGAGAAGTGGAGTGAAGTGGGGCGGGCGTGGCGGCAGGCGATTTGCTTCTTGGAACGGAGCGGCCCTTTGACTTACGTCGCCTGCTGCGAGGCAAAAGCATTCTCGGTCTAGGGGAAGTAGAAATCATTGCGTGCATCTTCGCAGAAGTTCCGAGCAATGAACGATGACGCCATGCTTTCAGTGCTTGCTTGTTTGCAGAGGAACGATCTTATTTACTCAACGCGTCCGTGGAAGCGATGCACATGTAAGCAAGGCGGTTTGTGATGCAAACAGCTGAAACTTCGATTAATTGTTTCGTCAGAAAAACGTAGTTGGAATATATTCTGAATAGGAATTCTTGGAAGTATCACTATCCTGACAGTCGTAAGAAAAAATTAATTTTCAGTCATAACTATTCATGGATTTTTTACTACCCACCTGAATGAGTTGCTTGTGTACAACTGAATTCATATTACTAATACGCTCA
>JAZDUA010000547.1:937500-1023956 GCA_038098605.1 Gryllus longicercus
CCAGCTGCTTCACAGGCATAAACGCAGTGGGCCGGGAGTCCGCCTCCACACACTAAAGCCGGGCGACCATCGGCGGGTAACGCTTGTCGCCGACACTAGCTTTTCAGCTAAGCCGAATTCAGGTGCTGTCTGAAGGAGAATTCTAGCGGTTGGCTGCTCTGATCAGTGGTTTTCCGCGGTTTCTCGCATCAATCCCAGGTGAATCCTAACAAACGGGCAATAGACCACGTACGATCTTTCCTTCCTCTTCCTTGTCCTTCCCCCTTACTTACACACACTTACACTGACATGCCATACATATCGGGTGACCAGCCGGGAGCTTGTCCCGGCTGGGGCGGTGCCATGCTGGTGGAAAATACGTGGTTGGGGATAATCCACGTACGCCGAAGTAGGACGGCGCCGTATCTCGCCAGCCAAGTTGAAATGATCACCACCATCACCATCTTCCTAAGATAAACATGCACAACACTGACGAGACTATTGACCTTGGCAGTTGATTTGCTCGAAATCCCTAATCAATCAATCTCTTGTCGCGCCTACCACGCACCGGTTGTAAATCTATTGATGCTGGAACCTGCCTCAGGTTTTGCAAAACGGAGACCATGTGGAAATGACGGACATACAACTGGCAAGCTCGCGACCCAAGGGCCCTAAAGTACCCTACGGACTAATAAGCAAGCAGTTGCTAAATAGGGTTCTTAAATGTACGTATAGGAGCGAGTACGTTTAATAGTATAATTACAAGGACTGTCGCATTATTTTCGCAATCTACTTCGTTGTTCCCTTGGTGGAGAAGTTGTAGAAAAATGAAATGACATGAGTTTCACAATCGGCACAAGCGCACGGCACTTGCCTGTGTACGAGGCTGTTAACGCCTCGAGGAAATGAAATATGTTCCTGTAATTGCAAATGCAAAATTATTAGACACTTGAACGTCGTGGAGTACTGCGAACCACAAGGGGTTCACAAGTCTCACAGTTGTTTTCAATATCCTTAAGAGGCTAGTAAGTTCTTTAAGCAGTTTACTACGATTTTCGAATTTTTTTATTATAGTGTAATTTGTATTGAAGAGAATGCTATAAACGGTCCTAATTGCAAAATATAAATTTTTAAACAAGCGGTAGTGAAATTATTGTTTTTATTATTATTATTATTATTATTATTATTATTATTATTATTATTATTATTATTATTATTATTATTATTATTATTATTATTATTACAGATAAATTAATCATTCGATTAAATAAGTGATATCTAATGTAACTTTCTGTCTTTGGAATTTCCTCAATTCATTACAGTTTGTTTCTGTTTGCATTTGGTCAAATTGTGTCTGCATTTGATCATATTTCAATTTCGCTATATTACTGCTTCCTAAAGGGATCCCTACAATCTTCCTGAATGCTAAAAGCAAACAGTGGAAACGTTCCACGACCGCAAAGCTCCGAAAAGACAAAGTAAGAGGCGGGCCGAGCAGGAGGCGGCGCGGTGGGTGGCGTGCGGGCGCGCTGCTCGGCGCCGCCCCTCGTGTCTTCATCGGCGCCCGCCACCGCACGGCACGGCACGGCACGGCACGGCACGGCACGCCAGCGCCGCGCGGCCGCACGAAGCGGGGGAGTCAGCATTGCAAACCGGGGGAAGCTCCCGCCCAAACCAGGAATTAACTATTTAGCAGTGTTTTGATTACTTCATTTGCACTATCATGAAACTAGCCCCTCGGGTGACTCGTGGACTGCGTTCTAGCTTCCTGTTCAGAGTTCGCTTCCCGGCTAGGGAAAAATGAAACTGTAGCCCTCTGATACAGTTTGTCTCAGTTTCTATAGCTGTCTCACGAAATAAATCTCGGACAGGCCAAATAAGTTAAGTATGTTGATGGAAATACGTCAAGCGTGACATATGACTCCCTTACCCCCAAGCGTGGGTAATACATAATACAAGGCTCAGGCCAGGAATATCATTAGCTGGTAAAAGTCGGATTAATCCAACCTCAAAATGCCAAATACATACAGATACATTAGTAAATTATTCATTTATGGTAAAGTTTCCGTTTTATTTCACTTTCATCAGAGCTGTATTATATAATAGTATGTCATATTTTCAACGACTGACAATACAAAAATAAGCACACTATTTTACAAAACGTAATAATAATAACAGTAATAATAATAATAATGATAATAATAATAAATTTTTATGATTATAATCAATGTATAAAATCAATCTAAAATAGCTCATATGTACATGTATTGCCAATTTCTATTTATAATAAGATTTGATGCAGCTCTATAAAGTGACATATTAACACGTCTAAATGAATGTCATGAAATCATGATTATTTTTTTCCAATTAATGTATCTACTTTTCTGTTAGTATTATTGAACATCATTGTAATACATCATATTGTCCTTCGATGCAATTTATCTAGTGAAAGTACGGAAGCACTTTCCACCTGTTGTCTATTGTACTTGCTGATCCGCAAAAATATAATTTTTCGACATAAGTATTTTCCCACGGAAATTGATCAATAAAGTTTGAAGTTTCTTTCTACTTAAATATTTTCTCCTTGAAATACTAGTTAATTAGTGGTCTGGATCAGCAAGAATGATGCCGAATAAAACCTCGTAAAATGGATTTCCAAAGGTAGCACGTACTCCGGTCAAGAAGATTGTAAAACTGTAGGGTTATGGCTACCACCTGGTAATAGGCCAATTGTAGCCAAATAAATATTATTATTATTATTATTATTATTATTATTATTATTATTATTGAGAAAGAATACAATACTCTCATAGAATATTGAAAAAAAAAATATTTTAACAAAAACAATCTTCACGAATAATGTAAAAAATAGTAATGTATATACATTACAACATTCCTTTACATTCCGAGAATATAAAAAAAATATTTTTTAATAAAGCAACATGTGAGTAGCATATATTTAATAGTGCGCGGTCTTTTTGTTGCTGTCGCATAACGTCATGGGAGTCGCAAGCCGTGTTGCGTGGATTCAGTCGGTTGCTCAGTAACACAAGGTGGAATAACACTATCAAATATTGGCTGTTTCAGTAAAAGTCAATATTGTTGCATTTGGATTTTTTCGACTTTCTGGGTATCTAACAAAACAATTGACATCTCAGATATGATCGGAGACTGTATATAGTAGTACTGAACCGGAGTACTGGACCGGAGTAGTAGACCGGAGACTGTATATAGTAGGACTGTGTATGGTAGTACCGGAGACTGTATATAGCAGATATGACCGGAGACTGTATATAGACTGTATATATAGTCTGCACTCATTGGAAATTAGTAATAGAGAAAGTAACCAATATCCATAGGGCCAGATCTAGAATGTCGAAGTTCTATTCCTCGTAGATTCTGAGTGTTTTTCATGTGCCCGGTATGGCTGAAATGCAATTCACTGAGCTTTGCGAGTAAAATTATTCGGAGATTACGAGTTTTGAAAATATCGTTTAAGAGGTGTCTACATGTTACTACTCCAAGATTCAAATGAATCTGACTCAATAGAGATCCATCACAGATTGTGACAGTAATAATGATGTTAATCTATATTCATAAGGAAAGTCTTTGATCTTATCGGACCTCAAATGATTTATATTTTTTAAATCACAAAAGAGATCACAATATCAATAAGATGCGTACGGTGCGCTCACCTGTATGGTCGTCGAAAATAGAAAGAAATGTAATGATGTTCAGGCTAATAATTTCTAAATGCCTTGTCGGAATTGATTAATATGCATAATAGATAGATGCAATTTGAACTAAGAAATAGTTTGTCATGTGTCTTACAACAGCCTAAATATAAACAAGTGAATATAAATCTGCAATTTTTGGTTACCCGATGCGACAAGTCGCCTGGTTCCGTATTAATATATTCATCTGAATTGGAATTCTCTCTCCTCTTTTCTCACTGCAGCTGCCTTTTTATTAATCTCCAGAGATATTTTACAGCTACATCTATATAATTACTTATAGTACACATTCAGTAGATATGGGAAAAAGCATGCAGCGGCTTCTTTAGCCAACGGTCGCTTGAGGAAACAAAGACAGGAAAGTAATGGGAACGGTTCGATCAAATGTAAACATGACATCGACCAACGAGATTCTTCAGGGAAACCGAACCACGTTCAGCTTTTTAAATGCATACTCACTCGAAAATATAAATCATTGATTGCCTAATATCATTTTTGAGTTTGATAAGCTTGTGTACTAATGCAAAAATGATGGTTTTGAAGATTTTTTATTACAAAAGAAAACACCTGTAACGTCATATAACTCATGAGAAATACCAATTATTTTTAATACAATGAGTTTATAAACTTTGTTTTGTGTCTGATGGGCTCCCAAAACAGGTTCTCAATAATTATTATTTTGAAAGTCATGCTCGAGGTATTTTTATTTAAGAAACATCTGTGCGGTAAAGCGAATCTAATTAGTTTTAGAAAATACAAGTTACAGCTTGAAATCTGAGAACATAACAAGAAAACGAAAGCACTAAATAGTTGTCTTCGTGGTAAACAATAGCATAACTTTTTGTAACAAATTTACTAATACGACAATAGGTATTCACAGAGGTCACAAAGCTCTAGGGAACTACATGTAACCACATTGCTTCTTAAGTTTTTCTTGGGGTCTTCATATACATTTTTCTAAATACAAAATGAGCTCTATTTTAATTTAAAATTTAAATCCTTTAACTCAATAGTTTAACATAAGTCAAGTGGTGCTTTTTATATAAACGAAGAATCCCTAAGCGAACAAAGATAACCAGGCAACGTGTACAATTTCTTTTGTAATGCAAATGACACCTTTCCTTGTCCGAAGACTCTGTGAGCGGGGCCTACTCCTCGGCCGTCGCTTTAACAAACAGAGCGTACAGAAACGCAACTGTGCATGTCGGTCTCCTTAGCGGTGGCCCGCTCCTCCGCCCGCGCGGGGGCGGGGCCGGGGTTCGACGCTAGCGCCCGGCGCCGGCGGCTCCCCGCGAGCGGGATGTTCTACAGCTGTGGAGATTTTATCTCCGACGCGGAGTACGAAACAGCTGTATAACGCCGGGGCCGGCGCCGGCCCGCCGCACACTGGTCCGAAGAGGGTCGAAAGGATGCGCATAGGGGAAAAGCAACGGCGCTCTCTGCTACTTTAACGTGTGCAACGTGGATTGAAAGCATTTAATATGTCCAATACGCCAGAAATACAATTTTAAACTTCAAATGTTTTTCAGTTTCACCATCATTTGTGGAAAACTAGTACAAATTCATCTAAGGAATGTTTAAATTCTGGAAAAAATTACACGACAGAATGCGAAAGAAAGAAAAATAAATATATTTATACTGTTCTTCATTACTAGAGTAAAACAGAAATAACAATGAAAGTGTCTTTTTGAAAATCACAAATTGTAAGGAATGTATAAGTAACTTGCAAGAATTACTTTGCCATCTGTTGTCAAAATTAACTACATCCCGGGGACAAACTGAAAAGGCGGGGGCAATGCAGGTGGTATCTCAATTTTTTCCAAACGTGGCGTAGACTAATACTAGACACTTCATATTCTTTTACTGGTTTCGATTGACGAATTGTGATACCGTTGCCTCTAGAGTATCGATGGCCCTGCGTCTATAGGGTTCCAGATAATGATTACGGATTTTCCACCCAAGTTACGTTGCTAGTAAGTTGAATTCATCTGTCTGGATGATAAATCTAGTTATCGGTGTTTTTTAAATCAATACCAGGAAGTGACGAAGCAATACCCTGATAAACGGGACACGGATCACACGCTATCCATTCTTCATGTTTGTGCTGTCCTCTTCCCTTACACTCTTACACATGCATACTCTGCACCACACATGTCGGGAGTTAGATTAGAACTTGACGAGGTCGGGGGAGCCACCTGAGTGGAGAGCAAGTCGACGTGTTAGCAAACACCAGATCTCATCGAGGGAGGAACACCACCACATCCCGGGATACAAGCCGCGAGAGGTGGCTCAGGGCATCAACTGATGTCACTGCAATGCCTCTGACCGGGAGGTCGTAGGGTTCGACACTGGATGGCGGTAGCATTTTCGACACTAGCCAGATAGCTAGGTCAAATTCATCTGCTATTTGGAGGAGAATACTAGCGATCAGCGGCTCTTTCGGTAGTTTTCGGTAGTTTCTCCGATCAACACCGCGCGAATGTCGGAGCAGTACCGTAACAAACGGGCCATGGGCAGCCCACGATCTTTCCTTTCTCTTCTTTGTCATATCCTCACCCTTAGATACAAACACATACACTCACACGCACTGCGATACCACACATATCGGGAGTCCAGTTGGTATCTTTGAGCGTGTTCCGGCCGGGGAGGAGCCACACTGGTTGGGGAAGATTAACCGCCACCTCCCGCGATAAAATTTCCCTTATGGGTTTATTGACCCCGTCAGTTAACGCATCAGATACTGCTAATCAATCAGTCAACTATTGTGATGATGAAAGCGCCCAAATTTGCGACGATGGTGTACGGTTAGCGTATCGGAGCTGTTATACCCAAGTTTGCGGGTTCAAACCTGATCGAAGCCGTGCATTTTTAAGGGCAAAAAAATCCTTCGTACTTCCCCTTCCTTCGGAGGGAAAGTAAAGCCGGCAGTCCCATGTTAGTAGATTTACTAGCATGTAAAATATCCTCAAGCCTAAATGACGCCTCTGTGCTAAATTAAAATCGCCTATTTCTCGCCCAAGAAATACATTGTTTGGTTTTTACATAAATATTTTGTAAATTTTATAAAAATATTTGGTTTCCTTTCTCTGCTAGTTGGTGAAAGGAGCGTAGCAAAATTTGTGTGGTCTGACGGAAGAGCAGGCCTCATGGCCTGAGTCGCGCCACGCAAAATAAGGCATCAATTCCATTCAATTCAATGAAATTCAATTCAAAACGCGCCCTGGAAGCGTTTGCGCCCACTGGGCGCAGGCGTGGGCGCCGCGCTCCCCCGCGTGCGCCCTCGCGTGACGGCGCTGGGCATCGATCCCGGGTCCGCCGCGCCGAGCGGTTTATGGGCGCCGCCGCCGTGTTCTGTTACGAGAACCAGCCGAAACGACGCGCGCCGCACGCCACTTTCTGGGATGTTTGAACAATAATATAAAATCGCGTACTATTTATTCACTTAAGGCTGAATCCGACACGAAAGTATTTGGTTTCCAATTGCACGACTTTCAAGCCTCGCGGAGATTTCTTGGATACTAAAGCATTAATATTTAAAAGTTATTTTTAAAGTATTTCCAGGGAAACATACATATTTAGCAGGACTAAAGCGTTCGTGTGTTCTAGACGGGCCGTTCCAGTCGTAAAAGGATATAGCGGTGTAGGACATAACGACCTCTGCTTATACGATTAGCGGGCAGGGCGGAGAGAGTGGGCAAGGGGGCAAAGGGCGAGGAGTTGGTGGGCGGACGAGAAGCGAGCAACGGGCGAAGGGCGATGGAGATTAGAAAATAGGCGATAAGCGAATGGCAACAGGTAAAGTAGAACAGCTAAAGAAAGACAAATTGTAGACAGTGAAGGGCTAAGAGATGGAGAGAGGGGATGGAAGAATGGGATAGTTGTAACGGGGGAGATCAGGAGAGAGGTATAAGGGAGGGAGGGAGATGTGTAAGAAAGGTTTAAGGGAAGAATGGCATTGTTGTAAGGGGGAGGTGAGGAGAGAGGTGTAAGGAAGGGAGGGAGAGGTGTAAGAAAGGGTCGAGGGAAGAATGGTATAGTTGTAATGGGGGAGATCGGGAGAGAGGTGTAAGGGAGGGAGGGAGGGAGGGAGAGGTGTAAGAAAGGGTTAAGGGAAGAATGGCATAGTTTTAAGGGGGAGGTGGGGAGAGAGGTGTAGGGGTGAGAGGTGTAGGGGTGAGAGGTGTAGGGGTGAGAGGTGTAGGGGAGAGAGGGGAAAGGGAGGGAGGGAGAGGTGTAAGAAAGGGTCGAGGGAATAATGGGATAGTGTAGTAGAGCAGAGGGTAATGGGTCAGGTCAGAGACGCTAGAGCGGAAGGCTTAGGAATGGAGAGAGCTTAAGTCCTAGCTATGTAGCTGTAGTCGAAAATCCTATCACTGACGGGATTCGAACCTTACTACCTCCCGGTCAGAGGCGTTGCCAGAGGCGTTGCCGTTGCCTAAACCGGGTTAAGAGACGAGACAATTAGGGTGAAAGCGAAGAAAAAACTGTTTGTGCAAGCCCGAAGACCTGGAAAATGAGTCGATTTATTGGTTGATTGATTTTTCGGTCACGGCAACAGCTATTGTCATTAGTCCCGTTTGTGTTGTGAATATTTTATTCCCGGAAGGTGGACTTATTTCCTTCCACAATTCGCCGCCGACCTCTGCCTCTGCTTGCGGAGGATATCCTTTTCCAGATATCTCCCCTCGTACGAACTACCCCAGTCGGCACAAGATCTAAGCCCCCGTTATAGAGGGGCAGGAGGAGGATATGGTAAGTTAGAGGAAAAAAGACCTAGTGTGGTCCGTGGCCTGTCGGTTAGGCTTTCGCCTGATATTGATCGGAGAAACTACGTAAAACTACAGACAACCAACGATAAGGATTCTACCAGATTGGATTTGATCTTAAAATAATGCTGTGCCGAAAACCGCCACCATCGGGATTCAAACTCAACGACCTCCCGCTCAAAGTCGCTGAGATCAACTGATCCGGTAAGAGGGTCGAGAAATTATGATTAGTGATTAGCAACCAGGGGTATGATCGGTGGTTGTAAGGTGAGAGGTGAATGGTGACGACTGAAGGAAGAGGCGACTAGAAGTGATGTGGATTTGATGCTGTGAAATAATTTCTTTTCCTCGTTGTCACCATGAGAGACAATCCTAAGGATAAGTTGTTGTTCCTAAGGGACCATTTAATTACATCACTTCGAAAAACCTTGTTCGGCTGCCATAAGATTGTTGTAGAATCATCGAAACTGTTATCTTTGTTATGTAGTTCTAGATGGAATTGCCCTCCTCTTAGTTACATACTAAAAGGTTCTTTATGTTAGAAGAATAGAATAATGGACGTATTCTGAAATTATAATTTCATGTGAATGATGTTGAATATATCTTGCCTCCGAGACATCTGTATGTTAATAATAATACCTCTTACCGCGTGGCTTAAGAACACAGGAATTCAAAGGGAAATTATGAAGAGTACAGTTTTATTTCTCGGCGATTAACATTGTCTGCTTTAATTCTCCAGTTCTCTTTGAAGTTTTTTGAATGAAAGAATGGTATTAAGTATGTATTAGATTTTTTCAAGGTCCATAAAATACTCCAATATCCTCCAATATCTTTTCATCACACTTTCTCTCCCCTCTCAGTTTAACTGAAAATTGATCAACAGATTATAATCTACTGAGAAAGAAGGGGGCGCTTTCAAATAACGAAGTAGATCTAATTTACATTTCAATAAAACACTGGTATTGTCGGTATTTACCATCTTTATAAAATGAGGAAGAGGCAATTACAATCAGTTTTCCTCGACAGAAGAAGTCACGAGAGCCTCCAATTCTGCTTCGGTCGAGATGTCTACAGCCAGGCGCCTAGATGTCTGCACGAAGCGACGCCCTTCCATGGAACAAGCGGTTTGCGCTCTCTTTCTTTTTTCATCGATAACCTTCTCCGACAGCTATTGAGGCCGGAAGGTCATCGTCTTGGATTTACAAACCAGTTTTCTGAGATGGATTCTCGGTAGTCATATTCCAGAGAAACCGTGTTTCAGACCAATCCAGTTGCATTTTCTCAACAGACATTCTTTTAAATTCTGAATACAAATAGAGGAAATTGCATAACACTTTTCATGACAATAACGTAAATACGCTCAAATAATACAATTCTGCGAGCAAAAATGCATAGGAAACATTTAGTATACAAGTTGAAAACTAAATTATGACTGAACTTCTCATGATTCTAATAATATATCACTACGTACTTACTTTTAAGATAATAACAATGCTATGAAGATGAAAACAAATATAAAATAATAAATGTATATTTTTGTAAGACTTATTTAAAGATGATTAGAAATGCATTTTGTCTATTTTTGATAATATTATAAATTTTCTTTACCTGGCGCAAATTAATACGTTTCAGGCGTATTGTATGTTTTTGCCATTTATAATGTAAATACTTGAGTACTACAATGAATGCTCTGGAATTTGAACATCTTTGTTCCTCTTTCATATTTTTTGAAAGGAAAATGAACTTGACAACATATAATAAGTTTAAAAATACTCTTATTGCCATTTAAAAGTGCTATTTTATTGCTTTCAACCTAAAACAAAACCATCATAAAAGACTACAGTCATAATTGGACTTCTAATGAAATTATGACATGTAGAGATCGAAGGTTTGTTTTTGGCAAACATACAAGCCAATATTTACGAATACTACTGATCTTTGCTTAGAGAACTTATCTATCATTATTTATACAAACACATGCGGCAATTTCATTTACAATCACTTTTATAACAAACAGTTGATGGAAAAGAATTGTCAAACAATTCAACCCGGGAGAGCGATTGCACGATGTTGCGGGAGGGGGGGGGCACTATTCCGCCCAAAACAGAGGTCCGAGGCTCTCTCATCGTATCCGGTCACGAAGCCCCGATCCCCAGGCTGCGGAGGGCGAATCGTTGGAGGAGTCGATGACAGCTCTATCAGGCGATTTAATACTGCGAAGGCCTCACGCGACCCTCCGGACGCCAATGGTTTCACGGCGAGTACTTTACAGGACTTGCGAGTAGCAGAAGGGTCTTCGGAATTGATCCTTTGCAACAACGCCGCCTACAAAAATATCTTTGAATTAATGGTAATAGTTAATTAACTATTCAGTACTTATGAGATTTGATGTGTTGCGGTACTGCCTGTGACCATTGCAAAAGCGAACATAAAAAATGAGGGGATTCAATATCTGTATAGTAACTGTTACTTGTAATTGTGCAGTAGTAACAACGAACACAAACTTTCTCTTTTGATGGCTACCACTGATAGCAATTTCCAGCGAGCCACATACAATAACGGTTTTTTAGCCATCTGTTATTTAGTGTAATTTCTTCGGTTTACACTTACTTAATATCTGTCAAGTTCATGGTAAACACATTCAGTTGTCGATTATAATTATTATTTTACCCTTTTGATTTATTAATGCAGTACTTTCAAAATGAATGTTTCTCCTATTATATAGAGAGTCCCACCAAGTATGTGCCACCCACATAACGTCTAAACGGTTCCCGATATCAAAATGTAGTTTTCGTTCAACAATGTGGAATCATGGATCAAATAATGTGTCGTAAAGTTATTGTTCAAAATATTTTTCGTTTCCGAGAAATTTAATAATTTTTAATTTTTTAAATGTAACCTTTCTAAAGTATTTGACAAGTCTAGCATTAAGGTCTTCTCTACAGCTACACGATATTGATACACCATTATATCTATCCAAAATATTAAATAACTTTCTTGCTGACCACCTTTTTGCTGTTCAAATTCATACATCTCTTTCTTCACGACGACCAATAGCATCAGGGATACCTTAACGATCCACACACTCTCCTTTTTAACATATATACTACGTCTGACATTCCTTCTTTGCCTTTTACTACACTTGCCCTTTATGCTGACCATACTACTTTATTTACAAAAATATTCTAATTGCTAGAAATACTTTACAAATTGCAATACAAAAATATGTAAAATGGATAGAAAATTGGAGAATTGTGGTACACTCTTCTAAAACTCAAGTCAAAGTCTTTACAATTTGCGGACCAATAAATGCCCCTCCATTAATAATAAATAACACATATGTATCCTGAATGGAAAATAACCTTCCAGTTAAATTTTTAGGTTTATATGTAGATAAAAGTTTGACATGGAAACACCATATTCAAAACATCTAACTCGACTTATCACAAAATTTAGAAGTTATATCCTTTATTAAACCATCATTCAAAATTACTCGTTGAGTGTGCCTTGTTATTATATAAATCAATAATTCGTCCATTCCTAACATATGCCTGCTCCATTTGGTGCAACACACATAAATAAAATACAAACAATACAAAAAGTTTTAAGAAAATTACTAACAGCTGAATGGTTTATTTCCAACAAATAAATACACCGTGATCTTCAAATAAAGAAAATAAAAAAAACATATCAATCTTCAAACATATATTTCTTTTAAAAACTTTACTTTCTGCTCCCGCTCCTCAACATTACGAACTAGGTTTAAATTACAATTCTTTCCGCATTGAACCACGTCCCCCTTGATATTGTCCATCCCCCTTAAATTCACACAGTACCAGACACGTACACATTTTCCAAACCTTTTATTTTCAGCACATTATTTAATTTAAAAAAATAATATATTGAAAATCATTGTTATTCAACAAAAGGTAAAAATTACATACCTGTTATGAAATAAGTTTTCATTCAAAGCCCTGAAAAATTGTAAGAATTGAACAGGTAGAATTAAACATTAAAAAAAAAATAATTTTATATTTGAATAATTACATAATAAATATTATTGTTACAAATACGTTGTGTAGTCACTGAAGGTCCTTGATACTGTAAAATTGATTGACGGCAACACATCTGTCTGTCTGTCTGTCCGTCCGTCCGTCCGTCCGTCTCTGATCAACACTACCACCTAAACAGTTCAGCGAATTTTCTCAAAATTGATATTCCTTGATCGGTTTAAATGAGATTCTTTGACTTTAAAACAGATATTTTGATTTTAAGGGCACTTCACAAAAAGCTTCAATAACTTTTTCAAAATTATCTCAAAAGTGCCTCTGAGTTTTTTCCAAAGTTTTCTCGGTTTTGTATTACGGTTATTCTTAATATAACATTTTGTCACGTCACAGATGACGCATTTGGTCCTGCAAAGCCCAAGCGAAAATTCACCCATTGTTTTGTAGAATACTCAAAAATGTTTGTAAAATCGTGAGAGTAGCCTTTCTTTCTACGAGAGCCAATGTTTTTGACATTTGCTTAAGGGTTGCAGAAATATGTTGCGATAATGCTCATATGTGATTTATAAGATATATATATATATATATATATATATATATATATTATATATTTTGCAATGAGCAAGGCTCATCGCACAAGCGCGACCCTCGAGTCACGCTGAGTTAAAATACTTCGAGGCAAAGAGTGCCTCTTTCGCGCATTAGACACACACAGCTGCACGCGTGCCGGTATCCCTGCTCGTAACCGCCCCCGAAAGGCACCCTTCCACCCCTTTGTGCAACAGTGGGTGATGGACGGGCAGAACTGTTGCATTAAGAGGCGGCAGCAGCCTACTGTAAATCAAGACCGGTCTATGGAAAACTTCGCATGTAACTTTCCGTTAAGTTTTGCGACGGGATAGGTCAGGCATCTTGCGAGAGCGGTGAGGGTGGAAATCGCAGAGGCAAACGGGCGCTGGAAGGTCTGGTCAGATAGAAATAAACTGTCGAAGGAGCGGTCGGCTCGGAGATTTGTTTGAAATTTTAGCGGCGACTACCGCCGCACGAGAAACTGGTAATAATCTCGAGCCAGTAATTTCGACAACTCCAGCATCGGAATTTATTCCGAATGTCGGACTAGAACCATCACGAGGGAGTGTGTAGCATTGTTTCTCGGCTGATAAACACTACGCGGTCCAGGCGACGTTTGACGGCCTGTGACCAGCGCATCAGACGTTGCGGCCTCAACTCCACTGGACTCGGGGCGGTCTCCGACTCAACCAGGCGCAGATTCCTGACGGTTTCCGGAGAAGTCCATGGCTATTCGGCGGGCCATCTGTTGCCACCGACTGCCAGTTGAGTGCGTAATCCTTTCGGAGTGAAGTATCTAAATTCCAGCCATCACATCACTGTAAGTCCATGTATTCAATTAACCGTCGAATGTAGAAGATCAACACGAACAATAAACGTGTTCCCGTCGTTTTGGTCGGGTGATTTTACTAGGAAAATGTGTATTTTTTTTAATAATTAATTAGTACATGCAACCTCCGACCCAGGGCGCCCACCCCTGTTGATGTCTCGACGCCGGTGCCCAGATACAGGTAGGCATACGCTTGGCGCCCCCGTAAATAAATTTAGCGCATGCTCCGGGTATCTGGAAATTACAGTTGCACCTTGAGTGTGACGGCACCCCTATGATAGTGCGACTCACTGCGACACGAGTATTCACGTCAGCGTGGTCCATTACAATATATATATATAATTATTACATATATATTTACAACAATATTTCTCCTGCAGGACCACAAATGCCTTAATCGTGTTCCCGATTATGTTCCCTGTTGCCACTGTACCCGGTTTCCATTGTTTTTGGCTGCTGGAGAAACACATATTTGTAAATATATATTGCATATCACATATATGCAATGTTGCAACGTAATCCTGTGTACCTGAATCAGGCTAAATAAATGGCCGAAACATTGGCCCTGTAGAAAGTAACATATCCTCACCATTCTCCAAAAGAGAATAGAATACGACGTAAAGATCAACACGACAAAACACCAATCTAGTACCGCTGCCAGAGCGGACAGTCGACCCCGCGCCGCGCCACTCGTCAACGTCACGCGCCCGATCGCCCGATCGCCCGATCGCCCGATCGCCTGATTGCCCGATCGCCCGCTCACCCGGTCGCCGTACGGTCCGGCCCGGCCCGGCGCGGTGCGGTGCGGCGCGGCGCCCTCTGCAACGCATTACTTCTGGGGCTGCGCCGCCGAATCCCGCTGCAGCAGCCAATCGCAGAAAACGACGCGACGGGAGCGCGCGTCGCCATGGGAACGGCAGCTGCGTCAAATTTACGTGTTCGCGCGCGGGCGGACAAGCGCGCAGCGGCGCGCCGCCGCCCCCCTTGCCCTTGCCCGCTCTGGCTTGCCATTGCTTGCTCTTGCCGGCCCCGTTCAAACCGCGTCGCCGGTCACGGCTTGCAAAAGAGCGCTCCCGCTGGTTGCAACGCAAGACTGGCAAGGGATCTGTTCATTAATCGGTTGGTTGATTATTTATTGTTTCCTGATGCAACAACGGCTATTGTTGGTAGTCCCGTAAGCGTAGTGCAAGTTTTATCACTATCATCCCCGCTGGGTGAGATACGGCCACGACCTACACGTCGGCTTGTCGGTTTTCCCACCTAGGTATCTCCCGCCAGCGGAGCAACGCCCCAGCCGGGGGATGCTTCTAACAAGTTAACTAGTTCTAGTAAATTCCCGCCTGGTCCGATACAATTGTGGTAATGAAGGACATGTAAGTGTGTGTAAGTGCGGGGTCAGGATATGACAATGAAGAGGAAGGAAAGATCGCGGGCAGTCCGTGGCCCGTGGCCTGTTTGTTAGAGAACTACTGCGGCATTCGCCTGGTGTTGATCGGATAAACAACGGAAAACTGTCGATCAGAGAAGCCCGTCGCTAGAATTCTCCAGACAAGGGCTGAGTTATACCGAGCTAGTGTCGGAAATCCTGCCTCCGGTGGGTCTCAAACCCTAGAATCTGCCAGAAGCACTGCAGTGACACCAGTTGATGCCGAGCCACCTCAGCGGGTACGTGTTTCGATAATGATATTATTACACCCTCGGTATGTGGTTAAAGTGTTCGCAGTTTTTTTCCGGTCGGGTAAAATGGAACGGGTACAATTGTTTCATATTCGAAACCTCTACGAGGCACTCAACACAATCAGTAAGCAGGAAACATGCTCATGAAAATTAATGAAATCTCGTGACGCCGGTAACGAAATGAAATATGAAATGCGGTACAATACATACATATTGCCATCATATAACTCAACAAGACGTTTTTATAAATCTGTCACAGGTTTTTCCTCCCAGCTCTTGCTGGTGAGGGAAAAATGTGACTGTTTAAATCTTGAACGTTTTTTGTGCAGTACTTAAATAGCTCACAGCCGTTACGCCGACAAGTAAGCAGTACTACCAACCTCAAGAAAAGTGAATTTGTACAAGGGCTATATACCTCGAAAATAACTCATAACAACTTCACCTTCTCCAAAATTTACTCTTCCAAATTTCATGATTTATCGGTAAAAGGAAAACGAGAACTTTCTTCAGAAAATGAATTTATCTCACTTCATTGTATCAACTACAACATATTCATAGAAGTTAAATGTTGGGAATACAACTTTACCTTATTAACCACTAATATTCATTCGACTGACCAGAAATAATTGCTGTCATAATTCTTCTAGAAGAGCATATGACGTTAGCTAATCTTATTTCATTTAGATCGATGCAGGTGCAATTGGTATACAAACATATTTCAAAGATTAGCAGTAGAAGTAATGATCTTAAAAAAAAGGTTTTGAAAACATTTTGTTCTTGGTTCTCTTTTCCAAGTAAAATCACTTATGAACGGAAACTATAATACCAGGTATTATAAATATTAATTTCCTGTAAAATACGTGACTAGTCACCACAGAGATCTCCAGTAAATTCAAAAGTCAGAACGAAAATTCAGTAATAGTTTCTGAACGCATTTCGCAAGCTTTAACGACGCTTTCTCTGTAACACGAAACTTGCGTGAGCCTGTTCGGCCACTGTCATAAACTGGTAAATAAGAGTTTGCGTTGGCTACGACACTAAAGCCAACACCTTGACCATTCCACGTCCCTCCCCCCCCCCCACACACACACGCACACGGCCGCCATGCAAGCACGTCACGAAGCGGCTTGCGGCCTCGCGCAGCGTGAAGGACGCGGGATGCGAACCGCGGCATTGGGCTGCGAGGTCGCTGCGTCCTGTAGCTGCTGCCATCTTGCGGCCGGGAGGCGCAACTGCGTGGCTGCAGCTGCCGTCGCGCCGCCTCCCTCGCCGCGCTGCTCCCGGCTCGGCTTGGAGCGAGCACGCACCCAGCCAGGCGTTCTGCTCTAGTTTAGTAATAAGTAAAGCTGTGGCGTTCCCCTACAAGGCCCACAATGCTTGCGGGTCCAAGTAAAAGAGGGCCTACTTTTTAGCTGAAGGTTTTGCGAATGGAAGAAATATTAATTACTTAATACTTTCTCTGTTACTTTCAGATAGTTGATACAATAAAAGACTAAAAATCTTCCAGAAGAACGATTTTCCCCCGCTTCGGTAGCTGATATAAACCTGTTTCTAAATTAATATAACATTTGTATCATTGATTTCTTGTGTATTATACTCGCACGTTTTCTTGAACTCCAAGATATCTACCCTCAGGGTTGTCAGATGTGTTGCGGGATATTTTTCCAACACCTCTACAGAATTTCTCCAAATAACCTCTCCATTGACACAAAATTCCCTGACTTTGAAACGAAAAATATTCTCCACATTTTAAACAAACATGAGCTGTCCCTGACGATTTCATTGGCTGTTCCCTTAAATTCAAGTAATGTTCCACCAATCATCCTCCTTTGAGCTGCTCGTAGCCGTACACTACCTTTCTCTTTCGTTTTTCTTTCTCTATGCCCGTCGCCTACTCTTTTCTTTTTGATACATAAAAATGAGAGACGTTGTTCCTTTTTTGTTCATAATATTTGAGAGAATAATATTTCCATCTCGACCCCGGATGAAAATAATTTCCAACAAATCTCCCAACATTTTCTGCTCATTTATTTTCCCCATTCTTTCCCCACAACGAAATAAAATTCCCATTTTAGAGACAAAATTCTCCAATCTGGCAAAGACTCGGGCTCAACGATTGTTTGTGTGAATGTCAGACGCAAGAGTGTGGTGTTGAGGAATGAATAAATAAATGAGTGCTGACAATGAGACTAACACTGCTTGCGTTGACATACTGTCGGCACACACGAAAAATGACACAGTACAAAAATAGTCATTTTCCAGGAAAACTGTTTTATTGTGTGTAGTGTCATTTATTCCGGGGTCCAAGGCAAAGTGATTTACTTTGTATCCCGACTGTCTTGTGCTTAGCGGCTGAATCCGACCTAGTTATCTAGCTATTATTGAAAATTCGCCTTCTTCAAGACTCAAACTTAGGACTTCCCGATCAGAGCCAGTGCACAGTCTGCACCAATGCTTTAAGTGATCTAAACTCAACCTGTACAAGTAGCAAACCCATTGGATGAAACGTGTATGCAGTAGGGATGCGACATCATTCTCCATGATTTCAAAACATCGAGGATTTTGTAAAACCATCGATGTTTTAAACATCGATGTATTAACACAGATGTTTTTTAATATCGATGTTTTGTGATCCATGTTTTTTTCTTTCACGGTATTTAGTCTGAATAAAAACTTACTTTGATCACAATGCTGTAAAACTTGAAATATGAAACATCACTGATGGTAACATTGTTAGCTCAGGTGTTGGAACCAATGGAACTCTGCATTGCACTACTTTCATTGAAGAAACTTTCCCACCCGAGATGACCTCCATGTCCATATATTTCGTATTTCATCATATTCATTTCGCATATTGAGATGTGGTCAACAAATTATCTGTGGACTGTAGCTTGTGCCATTTCATTGGTGTTGAAAAACATCCATGTCTTTTAAGCGATTCTTTTAATTTTCAACATCGATGTTAGCAAACATCGATATTTTGTTATCGCAGTCGCATCTCTAGCGTGCAGTGCAGCACGCGGCGCCGAGTGAGCGACACGCCCTCGCCGCCCCCACAGCGTTCCCCCCTCCCCCACCCCCACCCCGCGTGCCTCCTCCGCCTCCTTGGAGGGGCCTGGCAGCCGCGCGGCGATTTCATTTTCATTTCAATTGTCTCGCGTCCCGCGGGCGCTGCCACAACACGATAGCGACTCCTTATTAAAACTGCCGCCGCCGCCGTCGTCGCTATCTTGGGGCTCGCGGCGCCGCCCCCACCGCCGCCGTCGGACGCCGTCCCCGGGGGCGGCCGCCGCCGGCGATAAGCCCGCTCCCGCCCCCGGCGCCGCCAACCCCGACGCAGGCTGCTTTCGCCCTCGCTGGGCCCGCTCTGCTCCGTAGGAGACGGAACCCAGCGGTGACGTCTGAATTATGTTGCCTTTGTGTGCTCGAGGAAGTGAACCATCGGTTACTCCTTTTTTTTACAGTATTTGTAGTAGTTAATGTCATATGTAAAGCGAATGAACATGTGAAGTTTGTAGTCCGTAGTAATAGACGAGTCCGTTATGTACATTGGCTCTGTGCCGTTCATTACTTTTCGAAATATATCTTGTAAAAACTATTTATATACTCGTATACAACTAAAACACCTTTTGTTGCAATTGGAGTACCCCTACTTCATCTTCAGCTATAACTAGATTTTGTTATTTAAGGTCGCATCAACATCTAGGTCATTAGCGACCACTATTGCATTGCAAAACTGAAGATGACATGATATGGTGACGATAGGGGGTGAAAAGACGAACACAACAACCATGTCAGAGACGGGACTCGAATCCGCAATCCTTCAGTCCGAGATCGCTACGGCACTACTGCTTAACGATCATGGCCATCCGGACTGGCTGTTTATAACTAGTTTGTTTTCATTATTCTTAACGGACTGCAGCCGTTAAAAGTTTTAACGGACGCCGGCCGTTAAGGACGGATTTTCATCCGTAAGCTCGTTGTTACGACGATACAGCAGTACAGAATTACAAAAATACGAAAACTACACTCCTTTTGCGACTAATTCTCAATTACCATGGTACAAGCTCATTTTCTATATATATATATATATAATAAATAATATATATATATATAATAAATAATATATATATATAATAAATAATATATATATATAATAAATAATATATATATATATATATATATATATATATAATTTAGTTTTCTTAGTAAATAAGCATTTGATGCCGGTCCGGTTGGCCGAGATCGCTAAAGCATTAGTGCCGTAGCGATCTCGGACCGAAGGACACGGGTTCGAGTCCCGCCTCGGGCGTGGTTGTATTGTGTTCGTCCTTTCACCTCCTATCATCATCATATCGTGTCATCCTCATAGTTACCATACCGTCACAAGCAATAGTGGTCGCTAATGACCTAGAAGTTGATGCGACCTTAAATTAAAAAAAGAAAATCATTTGGCGACAAAATACTGTGTTTATTCTTCCATCGTGTGGAGATAAGCGGGGAGCTGCCCTTTGCGCACGCGGTATCGTCAAGTCCGTCGCTGCCTTTGTCGTCGCGCGCCCCGAACCACTCCAGGCTGACGAGCCGACGAGCTGGACTTGAGTTCGGATTACGTTGCCTTCGTACGCTCGCGAAGATGAAACGTTGTTAGCCCTACTAACTCTGGTTTCACGTGCTTTTATTATTCATAAAATATGACTAGCTTATTTCTTACGTTGTAGCATTAAAGTGAGATTGTTTTTCATGGAATTACACGATTATTTGCCTCTCAAATTATTTTAACCTTTTTGTTTTTTCAGTAAATAAGTATTTGAATGAAAAAAAAACTGTTTATTTTTTCTTCGTCAATTTTTTTTATTTATCAGGCGGTAAACCTGACTTGTGACATTCTCTATCTGTATTTTGGGGAATGGCATTTCCATTGTGTTTATTCGTGATTCATATTGTAATTTGAGACATGACCCAAAAGAATTAAGTGTTATGTTATGTTAAACCACGTGGTATTAGAGATCAAAATTGAATCGGTTTTCTAAATATTAGCGTTAACTTAAACTGTTACATTTACCATGGGACTCCGAAACGAGCGTCCCACTTTTGTTTTCCAATGGCCACACATAATCCGTGACGACGTCATTACCCCGTTCCTCCCGCACCGGAAGTGCCGTGCCGTTTTCCCCGCCCCGCCCCGCCCCCGCCTCGCCGCGCGCGTGTAATTCTTCTATCGCGGGCGGCGCCGTGTTTCCAACGGCGTCCTCGGGCGGACGCTGTTGCTCCTCGCCCCGATAGCAGTTTTGTCCGCTCGTGTTCCTTCCCAAAACAGACCGCCCGCCCCGCCCCCGCGCCAGATAAGGTGAAATACGGCGGCGGCGCCCGTCCCGCGGGGCCGGCCTCGGCCCCGGAAGAGGCGCCCGGAGGCGAGTGTGACGGCGCTGATAGGGTGCGAGTGGGAGGTCGGCGGTGCAGATACGGGACAAGTGAATCTGCGAAAGCGAAGGCGGAGAGGAGACGACGAGAACCGGCGCAGGACGGTGACTGAAGTTTGGAACTCCTTTTTGTGTTCGTTTCGGACATTGCGCACGCAAGAATGATGGCTCCCTTGAAATCGCTGCGTGATGATGCTTGGCTGGCAGGAGGAACTGTGTTCAATACCTAAAACTCAGAAGCAGCAGTAATTACTTAATGTTTTCAATTCACAAAAGTTAAAAAAAAAACTATATGATAAAGGGATAAGGAACTTGTCAAACACTGTGTATTATTTGACTTCTGATTCTGATCCTCTCCAATTTTGCTTTAAGGGTGAAGGTATGGGTAAATCGGTAGAGGAAAACGTACTCAGGAACATACGTAACTAATACAGATATTAGGATTTACTTAATTGTACTTCTGGAGTTGTTTTGGTAGATTTTGCCTTTTTTACCTACTTCTATTGTAGCTTCTGATGCCTATGTTTTGAATTTAGCCTTATTTTTGCATTTTTCTTTCTTCATTATCACTTTCCTTATTTTCTCTTACTCAGGGAGTGGGAGAGTAGATATTCGTTACAAAAATTCAAATTGCAAGGGAAACCTTCGGGCTTCGCTATTTAGTTGAATGCTTTAAATTAGTCGCAGCAACAAAATATAAAACCCCATCTTGTTTAGAATATGACGCAAGTGAACATTCCTTCTACCGCTGTAGCCTATTGATTTATTACATTTCACAATTCTAACAGTATGTAGCTTGAACTATTCTTGTCTTATGAGACAGTACAAGAAAAATATTTGCGCAACATCTCCAAGGAAAGAGGAAAAAAATACCAAGGGATTCGAATTCACAATGCTACATTTGAATCGGGTCAACGTATTCTAAAACACTAGAAATCGACCTAATGTAATAGAACTTATCATATTGTTTTATAGAATCTACATGGGAGTGCGTCCTGGACATGAAGAAAGTTATTTCGAAGTTACGTCAAGACAAAATAGGTTGTAAAAATTGAAAAAAGTTAATTCTTTGAAAATTGTATGCTCTTGGTCATTTTGCTTGCACATGAATTACCGGGTCACAACAATGTTTTTGACATAGTAGATTTCGGTTGCGATAGAATAGAAATGCATTTAAAGTATTGCGATAATTTTTCAATGTGATGTAATTCAAAAATTTGGTAATAGGGTAAAGATTTTGGCTTAGAAAATGTCATACTTTTTATGTTGAGTTGCATTGTGGTTTAAAAGTTTATCAATATTGATAAAACGAGAAAATTGCATGCAACAAATTGAATATAATTTGGTTACATTATTTAAACGCATAAAGTGAATTACTTTTGAAGAAGCCTTCGAAGAAGCCTTGCATACCGTTGCAACGGTTGGCAAACCAGCGCGGTTGTTTGGGTGAGCTGAGAACTGCTGCACTGTGTGCCTGAAGGCTTGTCCCGTTGAATGTCCATCCTACCGATTTGCGAACTTCGGAGGACATACCAGAGAGCAACCAAGACAGTGCAATATTCACGGGGGCGGGGAGCGGCGGGCGTCGAACCCGCGTCGTGCACGCTCGGCTAAGCGACAAAGAGCCCATCTGCGCCCCGCCCCGCCCCGCCCCGCCCCGCCCCTCCCCGCCCCGCCCCGCCCCGCCCCGCCCCCGCGGCTGGCACTCCGCGCCGCCGCCGCCGCCGCTGCCTCGGTCGATACACGACGCGGGCGCGGAAGGGCGGGGGCGGGGGTGGGGGTGGGAAGCCATGCCCCGGGGGACGAGCGCCGATTCCGTATACGGTTTACGAACACCCCTTAAGCGCTCGGCAGGAATCGAAAGGGGCTTGTATGTTTCAGGCGCGCGCGCGTTGCCGCCACCCCCGCCCGCGCCCCGCCCCGCCCCGCCCCCGCCCGGGGCGATAAAAGGGCGGCGAAGCCCGAGGGAGGGCCTGGGTGCTTCGTCCTCCTGCGGTGCCCGGGGACTCCACGGGGCGGCCACGAACAGCTTCAGAACGCATTTGATGGAGTCATTTAAAATCATTTTTCTTTGTTATTTATCGTAATAATTTATTAATTCATTCATTTGTTTCTAGCTGTATATTTAAACTCGTTTGCATAAAACTAAACGACATTTTGTACTGATAATATTTTTTATTAGAAATGTCTGTATTTGTGTCAATATTAATAATATTAAAATTCAAATAACCGTTTATTGATAATTTGCTAAAAAATAAATTCTTAAAACTTTTTTATTTTGGAGATTTTATTCTCAAGGTCTCTCCTGGAGCCGCCCTGAACAGTCACGGAGTTTGGTCGGGCCAGAATCAAGTGAATTCAAAGCACAGGCAGATCATTTGAGTGATGAGTTTGAGTGGAAATACAAAGATATGGCAATGAATGTAAGATAATTACGGTTGATGCAATGACACATGAAAGTGTCTATTTTATTATTACTATTACTATTATTATTATTATTATTATTATTATTATTATTATTATTACTGCTTGTTCACGCAAGATTCACTGAGATTCTTTCAATGTTGTTGATGTAGCCTTTACATTGCTATTTTTAGTTCTTTAATGAATATATTATTCGCTTTTCTCATAAACATCCATTTCTAGTCTCAAATTATGTTTTCTTAAGAAATAGTATGTGTATCTAGTGTTCTTTCGTCCTAGAGTTCAGAAGTCATTTCCTCGACTTGTACCGTGTTTCAACGTTCATTTTGTTTGCCGGTAGCGTTTCTCAACCAGCCAAATAAAATGTTTGATTTTGTAACCATAAAAATGTAATTGTTGAATTTGTTTCTCAGCAAAATTTCTTTTAATCAGTAATCTGTACTTTGTTTAAAATGTAAATGTTTAGATAAGTTTGCCAATATTATTTTTCGTAACCAAGATCATAAATGAAACGAAATCGTCATTGTTTCAAATAGGATACCAAAGACTGGGAGATAAAAATAAAAATTGAAAATAGTACTAACCAATTTGAAAAACCAATAAGGTCACTACGAAAAGCTTATTTCCTTTTAACACAGTTTAAATGATGAAACGCATGAAAAGATGTTCATATGTACGAGACTTGTATTTGATATCTTTATTCATTTGAATTTTTTTAACAGAAAGTGGTATTTTCATAAATACTTTACAGGGAATAAGAGATCGCAAAGTTGCATTGCTTAAACTATTTTTCAAAATTAAATACATGCAGTTTGATATAATTTCATCCGGAGATAGAACATTTTTGCTCGAGCTTCGCCATTCAGCGGAACCGCCACCGCTTACGTACGTTGTAGTTCTATCGCTTGCGTTGCACCGCCTCGGGCTAAGCTCGGCGCAGACACGAGCAAAAAATATCAATTCGCAATTAGTACCAATTTGTGAAGGAATGTAGAAAACTGTTGGTGAAATATGTGCATGTTCCGCTTTTGCTCTGAATGCCACGATATTAATATTTTATTATGTCAAAGAGACGCTTTTGTACTACAACAACACAAAAATGTTGAATAAAATTCCTGATCTCGAGATGTTATATTGTGCATCAAATGGAAACAAATGCCAGAAAAATAAAAAAATAACGCGCGTTTTACATTAATTTTTCGTACTTGAATTTACAAACATTTAGCTAGAAATTATTCAGTGAGGAAGAATGGAAATGCCAGACAGAACGCGTATTTGAGAAATAACAAGTATATTTTTATCTGGTTGCGATTTCTTCGAGTAACAATTCGACTCTGGAAAAAAATACACAACGGTCCTTTTCAGCTCTCTACATAGTCGGAATATTACAGCAATATTATTTTCCTAGATAGTCGAAAGGCGAAAAAAAGAATAAGAAATTTTAGTTTTAAAATATGTTAAATGACAGCAAAGTTACAACACACATAAAAACGACAATGCTCAGAAAAGCAACTGCAATAAAACTGTCGCAAAAATGAATGTTTATACTGTATCTTTACGTTTGATCAGCAGATTTCAATAACTCTGAAGGAATTCTATGTAGCCAGAACGCTTGAACTAGTAAAATATTTAATCCTTACGTTGAAATAAAGAACCATCCATTGATATTATTTTGAGAAATGTTACGCAAATGTTACTTCTTGTTAATTCACAAATACGAAACTAGTAGTTTATGCAATTAGTTTTTAATGTTAAGCTTTATTCCATGAGTACATATTTTGAAAACGAGCGACTTTAGGAGCGAGTTTTCAAATTTGTACGAATGTAATGAAGCAGCATTATAAACGAGTTGCATACTATATATTTTTGAATAACAGGGTTATACATTTATAAGAGAATCAAATTTAATTTTGCGAAAAAACTTCCCTGTGACGACTCGGGTATTTGACATCGTGCGAGTAAACGGTGGTCGGCTGTCCCGTTTAGCTCTACCTTCCCCCGATTCTCTCGCTACGATTGGCTGAATGTGTGATGACGCAATCATTCGTGACATAAAATCTAATACGTCATCATTTGTTTCTTAAAATGCCCGATTATGAACAATTCCTTGCATCAGAAGGAAGGTTTTTTTTATAATGCTGGAATACAAAAAACATATATAACATGGGGAAAACGATAGCTCGAAAAAGGATCTCTAATACAAAATCCACCTTTATTAAATAGAATGAAAATAATTTCAACCCTCCGCTTTGGCACGAGTCGGATCGTCACACAAACATTCAACCGCTTCCACCGGCACCACTTACCGCGTTAGCCAGTTCTATTACCAATTGCAAGATGTCTGCGGTGTTTGGGAATTAATGAGGCTAAGCCGAGGAGGCTCGGGGAGCGCGTGGGGCGAGGCGCTGGTTTCCAGCTCGTGTCAGCCAGATGAAAACGCGCCGCTAGCGCACTCCAAGCGGCGGCGGCGGTGGAGGTTCTGGATTAGCGCAATAACCGCCGCGACAGTCTTCTCCTCGCAGCTGTTGGAGGAGGCGAGCTGACTCGTGGGAGGGGAGGAAGAGGAGAGAAAGAGAGAGGGGGAGGGAGGGAAGGAAGGAAGGAAGAAGAGGGAGCGAACGCGGCGTGGAAGGGGGACGGGCGGACGGTTGGAGAGGAGAGAAGAGGAGAGCGGAGCAGTCGCGGGAGGCTGAGCGCCGGACGGTGCTGCCGCCTGGCGGGCGAGGCGTGCGCGGCGAGCTACAGCGCAGCGTCCACGGCTGCGAGAGGCAGCGTTTCAGTAAATGGGCGTCCAGCACAGTGCACAGAAGTTACGGTTCAGTCTCGACTAGCAACTTAAGTTCCATCCGTTATGCTTACATAGCTGGGACGTTCCTGTATTATATCTAGAGACGATATTAGTAACGTTATTCATAAATGAAATGGCGCCTCCTCAAAAAGGAACAATAAACATTTTCAGGAAACTTTTAAAAAAATCTCAAATCCGTACGATTCTGTTGTCATTGTCCCCTCTCTCTCTTTCTTCCTTTCTCTTTCTTCCCTTCTCTTTCCTTTCTTCCTCTCTCTCTCTCTCTCTCTTCCTCTGTCTGTCTGTCTGTCCCTGTCACTCTCATGCTGTTGTGTCGCGATATGTTTAATGTAACGTTTGAACACCAAACAATATTTTCAATTCTACAATCGTGAGATTCTAGTTTTTTAAGGGCCATATCCGCCTAGACAATAAACTAAAAGTATTTCACTGGACATGAATTTATGCATTAGTTCACAAGAGAAGCGTGATTGAAATTAATTGATTAATAGGTTGATAGGCACTCGTTGCCAATCAACCCTTTAGTAACCCTAGTATTAGTTATACGTCCTCTAAAAGTAACAAGTAGTTAACGGTGTGGAATTATTAGTAGCGAATTTTCTCGTTTCGTCTTCTAGTGTTCAGCATTTGCTCCCTTCTATTCTCTTTCAATTGCATAAGTGAATACATTCTCCCCCCTCTATGTCTCTCTCTTTCTCATGCACCCACACAAGAAATCACATTGAAACAGTATGAAAGGTGATACATTCTGGAGGATGTTTGTATTGTAATTTCTTTAATGTATTTAAATGTCTAAATTCACAGTTGCTGTACTGTTTACGATTTATTATATTGAATTTAGATAGTTATATTTGTTTCCGACTTTTCTTCGACCGTTAGTATATCTTGAAATGTACCCGAATAGACAATATTATACAATTTTAATATTTATGGTTAATGACTATTTGTAATGTTATTTCACAATATTCTGCAACAAAACGCAATAAACTTTTGTTTATTTCAAGAATTGAGTTTCCAAACTTGTAAACACCGTGTCAGATAACGAAATTAATACTAATATTCTTTTTCAAAATGTTCTCTTTGTTTTAATACATTTTTGCTAATTGTTTAAATAGTTTGTAAGTGATTTTAGGTTTATACCGGAACTGAACTTTAAACGTTCGCAATTACAACATTGATATTTCGTCTTAAATCTATTTGCTATAGTTCTGTAGAATAATTCTCTATTCAGCAGTAACACGCCTACGGAGGTTTGTCGATTTAAGACGGGTAAGTCGTACAAAACTGTCATATTTCTTTGGAGTCTTATAAATTGAATCTTCTATCGTATTCGTTCGGGTTTCTCATTTAGATTTGATCAGACTGTGCGGACAATGGGCCAGTACTTCTTTAATATTCGTTCATGAAAGATGTATTAATTTCACGGCAAGTTTCCGAACTTCATGAAACATCGCTCGCCGCGTCATTCCGATGGCGTCCAGGGTCCTATAACTACCCTATATCACGTGGTGGGGACCATTACGCGCTCTAGAGCATCACCTTCTTACACGAACTAAAATACGAACGACTACCAACGTTATTTAAAACGTGTGTGGGTTCTCGGGACGCAAACACACGCGCTTGATCCAAAATATCTCGCCACTGTTCGCGCTACCTTTTCTTTCATGCGTGTATTCTTATGAATAAATGAATTTTAGAAGATAATCACTTAGTATTTAACTTATTTTGTAATTTATTTCAGAAATCGCTCATAATTAAAGTGTATTCGTATTTCTTGACCAATTTTTATGTGCAAAAGTTGGCGAGCTTTCCCAGCAGCTGTATCGGGCGACACTAGCGCATCCTATAGCAGCAACCTCTAGCTTTGCCTCCAATTTTGATGGCGAGTTGCCGGGCCCTGATGACGTCGCTGGGCGATTGTCAGCGAGTGCGCCTGCGGCGCAAGGCTTCGAATCGAGACCGCTGCGCGCTATCGATTCCCCGTTTGACGAATGGGAGCGCTCGAATCCCGTCGACGTAATGTCGTGTGTTCATTTAATACATGAACTGATGTCATGTAAATGTATAACTAAACGTACTGGAGAACGGTGAGTTACATATGGGAGTACAACACACAGGCGCGTGTGGTATACGCGCCCGTATAAATGATTGCTGTGATCACATGACGTGTACATGCTGCTCCCTGTGTGTGCTCTCTTTACTGTTTGAAGTATCCTCTCAATTTAACAACCGGTTACGTTAATTTGGTGCAAAAATTACTCAGAGTACTGCACATGCGTGTTGAAAACAATAGTATTCGGATATCGACGAGGAAACGTATTCTTAGTAATAAAACCGGAAATAAAATCAATTAATAGTCAACATTTATTTTTTCAATAAGATCTATTGATATTAGTAATGTGTATTCCTCCTCCGCATTCGCGTAATTTTAGAACTTCGATTGTAATCATAGGACGTTAGCCGTACGTTTTAGGCTTTTGCGAACGTCTTGCTTTTACATTTAGATTTGTAGATTTTAGTCTTATGAAGAGACTGTTTTCACGATATATCTCTGTAAAATTGCTTTCTGGTAGTTGTATCTTCCTCGGTGATTGTTTTAACACACATCACATTTCTTATCAATAATAAAACATATTAAATTCGTTAAGCCAAATATGATTCATCATCATAGCAAATATCGAAGGTGTAATGTAATCAAGTTGATGAGACGTTTTAGTTTCATAAGAAGCTGACATAACACACCTTGTATTTTTTATTTAAAAACTATTGATGGTAAAAAATATTGTATACAAAATAGTATTATTTAAAAATAAGCGAAAACAATTTTCTGAGAAATGTTATTCCTAACTTAATTCATGATTGTGAGATAATATTTCATAAGCTTTATATGATATTGGAAAAAAGTGCCCTTTCAAATAAAGGTATTTAAATACTGATATGTGCTGAATAATAGAAGAAATCCCCCGAGGAAAATGAGCTAGGCCTAGATATTAGAAAATTATTTATCAGGTAGCGTTAAATTTTTGGAACTAAAAGGAAAATATAATATCTACAATTTTTACCAACCTGTTTTTATCCAAGCCTGTAGAACTGGTAGAAAACTGGATGTAATTTCAAATTAATTTAAGAATTTGAAACAACGTAATTCTACAGGATTAATTTAGAAGTGAAAACAAAGTGATATTTTGATGTAAGAAAAAGTTTATCATTCGAAGACACGAATGTAAAAGAACATTGTTTTTATTTAGCATCAACATAGTTTAATAACTACACACTATATTATAAGTGCCAAAACTCGATTAGTAGGTAGAATTTCGGAATTTTTATTTACTTAAAAAAATCAGTGAATTAGAACTTGTTAATGTTAATCCCTATAAGTACTAGGTACTTTTGAAGAGGATTAGATTGAAATTATTTTATATTTTGAGCAGATTAGATTAAACATACAGGTTTTTTACTGGCATACACCTTTGTATTAGAAATTTCCTGATTAAAATAAATTTAAATTGGTTTCATTTTATAATTGAATGTAATTACATAAATAACCATGGTGCAATTAAAAATCAATAGGCGAAACGATTTACATGTATTTTCAATTAATTCCCAGCACAAAGAATTACTTTCTCGAACGAATTTAGAAACCGCTTTGGCTCATCCTTTCACTCAACAACTAAAAACAGAGATCGGGCCATCACATTGACGGTGCGATCAACCTCTCCGAAGTACGCCAACGCGGGCCTGGGGTTCAGACCTTTCCGCCTTCGCTACCCTGCGAGAACGCGCGTCCGAGCCCTCACGCCCTGCTCTGCGCCACACAGCGCGCCGCGGCGCTTCGCCCGCCCGCCGTCGCCGGCCCGGCAGCGCTCGCGTCGCCGCGCAGTTATTGTGCGCGACTTGTCACAACACGCGCCGCCATCCTAACAAATTGCGATATTATGCAGCGCCGCTGAGCCGCGGCGCCGCCGCTACCGCCGGCGCGCGGGCGGGCGGGCGGCGGGCAGGGGCGCGGGAAGGCGCGGGGACGGGGCGCGTCCGGGCCCGGGTTTATTCGATAAAATGCATTACCCAGTCAATTTATAGGCGATAAATGCACCCGAGTGGGAGCGGGGATGCGCGAAACGAGGGTGGGACGGAAGAGAGCGAAAGAGGGAGAGGGAGTCCGTCACAGCGAGGGGGAAGCGTCGGCGGGGGCGGGGGCGTGCGTCCCGGCGACGAGTGCGGCTGCGCGCGCCGTCGCGCCCCGGCCCGCCGCCCCCGCCGCCCCCGCCGCCGCCGCACCGGAAAGTTCCTGCAAATGGCAGCCGTGCGGCGTTTTTCGATCGCGCATGGCCGTCGCGGCCGCCCGGGGCACGCGCGGAGGGGGCGGCGACAGCGAGAGTGGCGGCAGCGCTGGCGAGGATAAGCGGACGGGGTCTGCGAGAGCGGTCAGACAGGGCGCTGCGGCGCGAGGGACAAGAGAAGGTGAAGTTGGCGAGGGTGGCGAGGGCGGCGAGGGCGAGCAGCGAGGGCGGGCGGCGAGAGCGGATAGGAGAGAGTTCACGAAGGGTTGAAGAGCGTTGCCATCAACGAGAAGCCTCTGACTTCGGGAGTTGGCGCAGGAAACGATGTTCACAGAAAGCCGTGAGCTGTAGCGGTTGTGTTAGATTACGGTAGGGAGCAGTGTTCTCCGTAGGAGGCAGAGGGTAGTGAGAGCGTGTTAGTGCAGTTGGGAAGATGCTAGTATGGTAAATTTGAAGAGTAAGAATGAGATCCAAAGCGAGGGACCATATTGAAAGAGTTTTGAAAAGTGAATGGTAACCCAAAATGGAATATAATAAACAGGGTGTGTTAATAATATTTTCAATTTTTTGTCTGACGAAAAAAATAGCGCCTGATTTGAAAAAAGAATATGAGTTACAAAGAATTTATTTTTTATTCTCATAGGTTAAACTACAAAGCCATTTAGTCTATTTCTGCATCTTCGTGGTAATTGAAGTTGTATGCACATGATCCACGATAGTTACATGTGGTAGTTCATTGAACTTTCTGCTCGACTTTGAGAGCATAGATGTTTTGAAACAAATCTTCGAGTCTTTACTACATGCCCCAGAAAATCCCCTTAAAAGAGATGCAGTGTGAGAGGATGTTAGGATCAAGTGTGTTCATAGGTACTTGGGGTACCTTTTGATGGATGAGTTCTGCGGTGATATCAGTCGATCGAGTCTGATGATGGAGACTGAGGTACAGGTGCTGATGGTGTTAAGCAAGGGGTGAGAGCAGTGCCAGCAGCTAAAGCTGTGAGGACAGCGAGGGCAATGAGTGGCACTGGGGATGGCGAGGGGGATTAGGGTGGTGAGATCGGTGAGGAGCGTGATGTTGTGGTGACGGCTATGACAGTAGTTAGGGCGGTGAGTGTAGTGTGCATTGTTTATGGTGCAAGGAGAACGGGTGAAGACAGTTGGGTTGGTAAGTGTGGTGAAGACGGTGAAGGTAGTAATAGCAGTGAGAAAGCTGAGAGGAATGAGGACAGCGAGGGCGGAGAGTACGGCGAGGGGTGAGAACGCTGAGGGAGGGTAAGGACGACGAGGGGGTGAGGATAGCGAGGGGTTGAGGATAGCGAGGGGGTGAGGACGGAGAGGGGGTGAGGACGGAGAGGGGGTGAGGACGGAGAGGGGGTGAGGACGGAGAGGGGGTGAGGACGGAGAGGGGGTGAGGACGGAGAGGGGGTGAGGACGGAGAGGGGGTGAGGACGGAGAGGGGGTGAGGACGGAGAGGGGGGTGAGGACGGCGAGGGGGGTGAGGACGGCGAGGGGGATGAGGACGGCGAGGGGGTGAGGTCGGCGAGGGGGGTGAGGACGGCGAGCAGTGAGAACAGCGAGGTAGTTGAGGACGGTGAGGGGTGAGGACGGTGAGGGGGGTGAGGACGGCGAGGTCGTGAGGACGGCAAGGACGGTCGTCAGTGGGAGAGGGGCGGCGCAAGGAAGGGTGATGCCGGCGAGGAAGGTTGGGGCGAAGAGAACGGCGAGGGTTGTGAGGACGGCGGGGGTGCTGCGGAGGGAAAGGCAGTGAGGGCGGCGAGGGCGGAGAGGTCGCGGCGGGCGCGCAGCCGCAAGTGGCAACTCCAGCCGTCGCGGGTAATCTTCACCTGGCAGCGGGATTAGTCTCCCGCACCCGCCGCCGCCGCCGCTGCCGCCACGCCCGCCGCTGGCTGGGCCGCGGGCGCAAGGGCGCGGGGTTCATGCATATGCATCCGGCAGACGTCGTAATGGGATGGCGATCCGGGGCGGCGGGCGGCTAATGAAGGCGCCGTGATGTCCAACGGACGGCCCCGCCCTTCCTATTGTCGCTCACGTCGCCGCCATTCCGCTCTCTTCGAATCTCCTGCACACTACTCGCGGCGTCTGTGACTTCTTTAAACACCAGTAACTTTGCGATGATCTACACAACGATGCTCCTTGCGTGTTGGTTTCATTCTCCGCGATGATCACTTTGTACGACACTTACATAACACATATTTTTATGACTTCACTATCCTCTGAAGAAATGTGAGAAATAACTCCACGTGGTTGATGGTAATATAATAGCAAACATATTGTCAATGGATATTTTCATAACTGAAACACTTTTAATGAATATCCAGATCCCTGAACCCTGTACGAGATTGTAGATCATCGTGGAGGTATGGACTGTCTGACCGATCCATTAAATATGCTCCTTGGCTTCATCAACAAAACTATGGGCGCTGTGATAATTTATACAAAGTCATAATTTCGTGTTTAGTTAACATTTTCTCATTTATCAAACGACATCATTCTTTTTATTACCGTGACTCATATTATTTTACCCTTAAGCAAATGTTCAAATAATAATCAGACTTTTCAAAAGATATTTCCCCAAGATTCAAGTACGAACCTTCATATGAACACTTACATCTTCTGCTACTCCACTTATTTCTGTTCCTCAGCGTCCTCGACCGTAGCTGACGTCTCTCAGATGCGAGGAGCCGTGACACTAGATTTGGGTAGGAGAGAAAAGTCTGGTCCTTGCTCCTTAGAATTGATTTACTGAACGGATGCTACAAATCCGTGCCGATTTACTGGTTACGATAATTACCGCGAGTTCTATGGGTCGTTCTATAAGGAGAAAAGCGCTGAAGCGCTGGCTTGGCATAGCAGTATTCATTTCCGAGAGCCATTTCAGTGGTCGTTGTCCAGTGTAATGGCCTTCGCGCAGGAAAATCGCCTTGGCATGAACAACCGCGACCAGCAGTGAAAGGCTTTGATGCCATCGGACGTGCTGTTATCTCTTTCATTAGGATAAGTCTCACCATCAGATTAAATGCTTTAGAATAAATTTTGTTGAAAGAACTGCGACTTACAGCACTGTTATTTCCTCGTCTTTGGTAATAAGGGAAATAATATTCTCCGGTTTAGAGGAATTAAGAGCGTTTTAAAGGGAAACTTTTCCAAATTAGGTAATCTTTTGCAGATGCTTCGACGTTGCATGGATGTACCTGGTGTAATTTTTTATTTCTGCCAGCATTTGTACTGCATATTTTAATTGATACTATGGAACAATTTCTAAAGCATTCTAATGATCTAAAATTATTTTTCATTAATATTTTTTCCATTACATTCTTCACAGCATCGAAAACAGAGCGATGTTTTTTTTTAATACGAGATGCATTTCAATTTCCATGGTAGATCATCTTGCATGAATATGTTGTAAATTGATATAAATTATGACAACAAATAAACAAAGAAAATCAATACGTTTCCCGGTCCGTAATATCTTCTGGGTTGTTCTCTAATATCTGGCTGAGTTGCTTTTTTTGGCTCCTCTCCTTCCTTCTCTTACTACGTGGGTCTCCTGGTGCTCTTGTGAATACGTCAGTCCAAATCATCGATCCTCGTCGGTCTACTAAAAGGGAGTTTGATGAAGAAAGTTTCGGCAAGTGCCACGCAGAAATTGGAATTCGAAATGTGCAAGTTTTGACCGGGCCCTGTTCGCAGCTGGCGCCCTCCATGTCTAAAAGGTCGCTCATGTTCGGCAGAGTTCTCTCTATATTCACCGGCAGTTATCTTACTTCGACATCATCTTAACTCTCATCTCGATTCTCTTTCTGGATGCAGTTGGCGTCTCACGAAAAATTATATGGTTGAATCAGAACGTGTCTAATCTAAGCTAATAAGGTAAATGAAATGATTTTTCACATTGGTAATAATTGGAAAAATTGTATGTCAGATCCTCTCTGTGCGGTAATATGGCGCAGAAAGAGACTTTAGTTCAAGGGCATATTTGTATTTAACAAATGTGGGCTTACACATATTGAACAAATATATCACTTAATGAATATTAAAGGATGGAGAGAATTGCAAACAACAAAACCACAGGAACACAGAAAATCAAATCGTTTGTAACGGTTTGTCCTTGTCTTATCTTTCTTTAATATAGTTAGAGGGTATGCAAAGTCCAAAACCAACTATTTGAGTTTTAAAAAATATGTATTATTCAAACAGAAATAATACCATATTAAGGAAACATGTATTAAACGAATCGAAGGGGTATGTCGACGGATATGACTGATACAATAGAAGTCCGAATAGGGATGGATATCAGCACAAACCGATAACTCAGTCTACTAGGGGTAGATTAAAACATACGTAGGATAAGAATCTGCTTAGGACCTCGGCTAAGGGTTTCCCGTAAATGTTTTAAAAACATTTTGTAATTAATACATAAAAACATAAAACAAATTAACATTTAATTTTTTAGTTTTCAAAAGTAGTGGTCTATTTTCATATTTATTTTCAATATGTAGATCAATATTTCAATATTATCAGGAGGCCTACTGTTTGGTTATGTATAGTTTGTCAGTTATTCCGGCTTCAGAGACGATCATGGCCCTTTGTTTTGGCTATCTCGTGACCCAACCGATGCCTTTGGCCCTAACTCCGACTGCCTTTGTGATCTGCCCGAAAACAACCGACCGTCTCCTGCGAGACCTCATTCCGCAAGGCGCGGACGGCGGCGTTGACTCCGTCTGCAAACGCACATCCCTCGCGCCGCTGCCGCGGGCGCCTCCTCGCCCGGCCCCCGCGCCCGCGCGCGCCTCGATACTCTCGAAGGGTCGATAGCGCGTCCGCAATCGATTAGTGGGCAAGCCGCTGCGCGCGTCGCGGAGGCCGGCGGCGGCGGCGGTGAGAGACTCGCACGCGCGGTCGCCGCCGAAGCAGCAGTGACAAACGCGCCGCGACCGCGCAGCCCCGCCGTCCTCGTCCCCGTCCCCGTCCCCGTCCCCGCCGCCTTCACCTCCTCCTCCTCCTCCTCCGCCTCCGCCGCCGCCCCCACCACGCGCGCCGCCCTTAATTGATTGGCGGCGCGTTGCGGCTTGCGCAGGCGACTGCGGCGCCGCCGCCGCCGCGACGCAGTCCCTGTGGCACCCCGCGATCGTTTCTCCTTCGGAACACTGTTTCCCGGAGTGGGAAAAGCCGACCCCTGGCGAGCGCTGGAATAATTCACGAGGCGTAGGAAAAGCGACATGACGTTTTCAAAATGCGTTCGTAAATGTGTTAGCTGATGAACTGAAAATACAAAACTATATTGAATATATTTATTTTGAAAAAATCTCTATAATTTTTCCTAAATACTAGTTTGTCGTAGTACTCTGAGAAATTCTGAAACTTCTAAGGGACCCTGCATCGAAGCGTTGCATTAATGCGCGTTAAGTAACACGCGTCGTAGCAATACACTGTATCTTATGCGAAAGGCATACGAGCGCTTTGGCCGTTCCGCTTAAGATACATTGTTTATCTACGACACGCGTCAATGCAACTCTCGTGTGACACTGGCCTTAAGCATAGTGGTACGACGAAGCATTTTGAAACAAATTTCTGAAGCAAATGCTATTGTCCTGTATTGTGTTAGTCAGTTTCTCTACTTCTGTGAATTAAAAGACAACTTCGTAAACGTACTTATATGTTTAGAACAGTGAAATAAACTACTGATCAATCAATGGATATCACAAAACACCCTTAAAAGAATTGAAAGTTTTTGAAGCCTAACATTTCTGTGTCATTAAAATTTATCACATTCATGATTAATGTTTCTTTAGATTTCTGTTCCAATATATAAGCCCACCATCTTGATGTAAACAATGAGAATCTCTTCCTTCATGTTCAAGATTAATGTCTGCAAAACAAAAATAGTGCTACCTCTTGTGTCCATGCTAATAGTGTCCTAAATATGTTCTCATTACGGCCATTTGGTATTATTATCGACTCCCAATTTATGTTTCAGGAGCGGATTTTTGACTCCTAACGAAAAAGAAGTAATTGGGCTAAACATTGAAAGAAAGGCATTGGATGGCAAAGGCAGGGAATAATGATTATTACTGATTACGAAAGAAAGTCTCTTTCAATTTTTGAAGTGCATCCCCAACTTAACGCACATATTTCTAATTTAATTTTCATCAATGATAGCAACTCAACGCCTCGCCATATTCGAAGCGGTGGATTAATACACATGCAGTTCCTCTGTTGACCCTCCTAATAATTTTATAAACAATTTTTTTTAGTAGTTCATCAATATTTAAAACACGAAGATTAACTCTTTAAATTGGGAAAGCAAATTGTGATTTAATTTCTTACTCATTTTAAGTACAATTGTTCAATATTTCAACATTGTTAGGGGACCCTCCAGTTCGGTCTCTGTAGTTATAGTGCGCCAGGAAAGTCTCAGCACACCGAACTAAATGAGGACCTCCAAATTTTTTTTATGTTGGTAGCAACCAGAACAAGAACTAGAACAAGTGAAGGGGGCAACACTTCCAGCATCTTTTATGATAATGCATTTACTATTCTATTGTGCAATTACGCAATTTACGTTTTTCTTTTGTTATAAGCTGCTTCTCGTGCTATCAACATAATGTCTGAAGCAAGCATTTTCACCAGCAAGGTGCCACTGCTGAGAGACTCTTTTGACGCTCTGCATTAATCCGGGGCTCTGTATTTCTCGCCGCCTCGATTTTGATTGATTGAATGAGTAGTGGATCCGCGCGCGTCAACTGCTAAGGTCATTAGTGCCGTAAGTGTAGTGTATGTTTTTGCTCTGGATGTGGGAGTGATCTTCCCCACTGAATGATGAGATCCGGGGCCGGTCTACCGTCGAGTTGCGGGGTTTTCCCAACCAGGTATCTCCCAGCAGCGGGTCACCGACCTTGTCGCAACAAGCTCTAAGCTCCCGACCAGTCTCACGGCATTTGTGGGAGTGGAATGCATGTAAATAAGCGTGTCAGGGGTAGGATAGATCGAGGAAGAGGAAGGAAAGTTCGCGCGCGGTCCGTGGCCCGTTTGTTAGGGCACTGCTCCGGCATTCGCCTGGTGTTGATCGAAAAAGAACGCGGAAACCTACCGATCAGATCCGCCGGCCGCTCTAATTATTCTTCCGGCAGTGAATGAATTCAACCTAGCTATTAAGCTGGTGTGGAAAATCCTGCCACAGTCGGGACTCGAACCTAGGACCTCATTGGCACCGCGTCGCCATCAGTTGCCGCCGTGGGCTGCCTTCCCGGTGGAAGGGTGCGTCTCTCCACACGTGCCGCCCCTCATTCGCGCCCCGCCCGTCTGCCGCCCGCCTCGCGTCCATTTGCTCGGCTATCGCCTTGCCCTCTATCACTTGGCGGCGGCCGCAACACGCGCCGCACCTGCGCCCAGCGGCGGGCGATTGCACTACGCGGCGGCGCCCTCCAACGACTGCCTCGCGCGCCGCCCGACGGGGTGGGCCCATGCCGCGGCGCTCGTTACGGAAGAACAACAGCATACGCTCGTCTGGGCCACTTCGTACATATTCTTCGTTTCCTTCTTCCTCTCGACCGCCAGATTTCAGCTCACCGCTAGCATCGCCGTTGTCTCTGCAGTGAGGTTCGAGTCCTGACAGTGGGTTTTTGACACCGGCTAGGTAACTAGGCCGAAGTTGCTTTCTAGAGCTGAAAGAAACCGGCTGCTCTGAGCGGTAGTTTTCGTGGCTTATCCGTTCAATATGAGGCGAATGCTGGAGAAGTATCCTCACAACGACCCCCCTCCCCCCGATCTTTCCTTCCTCTGTCTTGACCTATCCTCTCCCTTCTCAAACACACATTTACATTTACGGGCACTACACGACCACACGTGTCGGGATACCAGTCGGGAGCTCAGAGTGTGTCTCGGCTGGGGCGGTGCCTCGATGGGGAAGATACCTAGAGGGGCAATCCTCTGGAAGTTGACGTATACGTCGGTACCGGATCTGACCATCTAGCGGAAAAGGAATCGCCACCGTCTCCTATGATATAAACACGCGCCGCACGTTCTCTAAGCTCACGGGACTAATGATCAGCGTAG
The DNA here is from genome assembly GCA_038098605.1 of Gryllus longicercus. Classification (NCBI taxonomy): domain Eukaryota; kingdom Metazoa; phylum Arthropoda; class Insecta; order Orthoptera; family Gryllidae; genus Gryllus; species Gryllus longicercus. The sequence continues at coordinate 976,075 of JAZDUA010000547.1, forward strand.
AAGCATCCGTCTTCTTCGCTTATATTGTATTCTTATTTATCATCTACTTCTTGATCCAAGATACTACTCCAGCATTACTCTGGAATTTACCGAAGAAACACACGTAAACGAATAATCAGAGCAGCCGGCCTCTAAAATTTTCAACCTTGTCTTAGACAGTGGTCGGCTTCGATTCAATTTCCTTCCTTGTGAAAATCCTCCTGCGAGCCTCACATTTCATTTGTACCTTTAGGGGTCCGAAAAATTGAAAAAGAAATGACCTTCGGCCGCAAATAGAAGGCAGCTGAAATGAATTTGGGACAAATTTGAAAATACTCAGACTAAAAATGTAATGAAAGTAACTAGCAAGAGAAAGTCTGAGATATTCTGTAGCACCATTAGTTTAAGTTGTCACATTTTCATTCGTGCATTGTGAAAACTACTCACTATATCATAACACCAAATATGACGTTTTTACAAATCTAATTTTGAAAAACAGATTTTATTAAGAAACAAATCTCCATCTTACAGAATGTAATGTCAAATGGAAAGCCAAATATACCAATTTTATAAGTGTATTTTAGTGTTTAGCGTTATTTATCTATTCGAGCAAAACATTCAAGAAAATATTTGGAGACATTTTTGTACGAAATAAAATGGAAATGTTGAAATGACTAGATGTCAAGTAAATTCCAAAATCAAAAGATACGTTTTATATTCGAGGAGTCGCGACATGAGCCACATAGTTCATGGAATGTCAATTTTGGTGAAAATCCGGTGTTATTGACAGATGACGAAGAGGTAGATGGATGGGCTTTCCGAAATCAGGGAATTCAAAGCGTGCAATTCCGTCAAACTTTCAACGTACTTTTTGTGGAGCCTTACGTAACTTTATGTACACTTTGTAGACGAGGAAGATATCCAATAGTATGAAAAAGTAAATTTCCATAGTATTTAGGCTGTTTCATACATGATAAGAAGTACTGATTTTTTTTGTTCTTCAAACTGCTGATGATCGGCACTGTTAGGGCAGCTACTAAGAAGGGTGATTTGTGAATTAATGGGTTATAGTTTAATTTGATTAATAATTTATTTGTGAATATTTTAGTAAAAGTAAAAAAATAGTTAGTTCTTGCCTATTGCCTCGATTATCGGAATTTATTTGTTTTCCTTCATTCACTGTATTCACACAGGATTCCCTTTGTTCGTTTGGTTACTGACAATTTTCTGTCATTCTTTTCTTTTCGGTAACTTACCATTATTTGAAATGGGTGTTTATTGACGTCTACCATTGACTGATACGGAAATGTACAAAGATAATAAAATTCTATGGTCAGGTTATGCGTGTCGAGCATCTCTCACATAACTCTTTGCTTCTATCTAGACTCTCCTGCACGACATATTTATCGATCCTTTACATTATCGATCCACGTGCCGCCTCAAACTCCTTTGTCTACTGCCCTTTTGGCATGAAAATTTACTGTAGGAAGATTTTTTCATCAATAATTTAATACATATATTAAAATTAAAATTAATTTACACCTTTTGCCCGAAAAAAGATGTCAACATCTTAGTCACATCATCTTGTAAACGAAACCTATTTTTGAAAATGAGAACAGACCAGGTTGTTAAAACGTCGTACGTTTTGATAAAAAGATGTAAATGAATTTTAATTTATGTGTTATTGAAGTCCAAATTCCACTCCTCTTTACACACACAGATCTGTTTTTTTCAAACGTTGTCATTCAGAAGGTATAATATTTAATTTGTTATAAGTCTTAACTCTCACATATGAACCACAATTACCGACAATCTTCATCTTCACTACGATCACTTGCTTGTGGTTAAGAATGACGAAAATTAGCAAGACTTGTAAGAGTAACAACGTTCATCTTTAATTTTGATGACAATGCCTCAGTCTATAGGTGGCATGTATGAATGATTTGCAATAGGTAGTTATGTTATGAAAATTTGATACAGTGGTTTTACAAGGAAAATTTATTAAGTCCAAAGCTACAGAACTAGTCATGTAGAGAAATCAGCGTTTTTACAGACATACTTTTTGGGGAAGATATTTCTGAACGCAATATTATTCTGAGGGAATATTATTTACTTAGCAATGAACCCTTCAGAAATATCTGGCGACAAAATCCTGTCTACAAAACCGCAGTTCTCATTTGCAGGATTCTAGTTCCATGAATTTTGACTTAATACGAGTTAGTACCTTTTCTTGACGAGTCGAAGAAAACAATGATGAACAATGGCGGAATAAGGGAAGCGGGAGGTACTCGAAAAAAAACTGCCGCAGAATGCGTTGTCTAGCACAGATGTGTGTATTTGTCTTTTTCACAATTAGATTACATTTCCACTTTTCCAGTAGCTTTTCCACTTTTCCAGTAGCTTTGAAGATAAGTGCGAGTCCATAAGATTTATTCAGTACAAATCTCAAATGCATAGATTGCGATTATAAAACCCGATCCCAGCTGCGGAAGCAAGCAGCCTGGTCGTTATAACACGGGCCGCCCCGCGGTGACAAGAAAAGAACAGTAACGCTATCGCCACACCAATGTTGGCAGAGCCATGGTCATCATCGTTCAGATCTAGTGTGATTTCCATTGCCTCCACAATCGACGCCACTCATATCGTGTTCAGCTGTCTGACTAGACCAACGGTTCCCAACGGGATTGGTGTAGACCCCCTGGGGGGGTCTATGGAATTTTCACGGTGGTCAGTGATGATTAAGGAGTCGATTGGGGGTCAATAGTTGAAAATTAACCGACTCCTGATCAAGATATTCAAGATACCATTGATTACAAAAAAATACTAAACTTATTTAACTGTTTTCTGGCATAAAACAACAAACGAATGGTAATGGATTGCAAATTTATTCATCTTATTTCTTATCCGTCGTTCATCTATAAGAATTAGGATCTTTACAAAACGTAAGAACGTGTAACGATGCATTCACAACGTTACTCTATCGCGTAAAGCAGTACTCTCTGCAATACCTCTGGAGATATCTAATGGCCAGTTCTTAAAAAACACTAAACATGTTGGAACGATTCCACTTGATCAAAGAGTAGAAACCTTACTACTGAAATGCGTAAGAGTCTTCGATTACTAAAAATCAAGATATTTTCGAGAATATTGGTGTACGAAATTGTTGTTTTCAAGACATTTGTGTACAATTCTTTGTGTCACGATTATGGATTCTGTATATTATAGAGAAATCATAAAGGATCGATGAAGCAAACAACTTGTTTAAAAGGGGTGAATGAAAGACAAGACTGGGAATCCCTGATCTAGAGAAAGCCACATTCAGCGACTTCCATTTTCCTTTTCGCGTTCACCGCTGTCTACCCTGTCTGCGATTTCTTTCCGCTGACTGTTTTGCGTTACCAATGACGTTTTTTCTGGCGTACATTCATCAGGGCCACCTATACCGAAGCCCTTACCCTTGACTATTCATCAATTCATTCTCACATTAACCTTCCCATCTTCTTTTCTAAGTCATCACAGGAAGTCTTTGCTACAGCACAAATATTTCACTGTTTGCTCTTTGTCTCCATGATCGAAAGTTCATTCACGTCTCAAGCAAACGTCTATTGAAACACAACATTATTTATTTTACCATCGAAAGAAAATGTGCTTACCCTGATGTTTTCAGATGTGGAACAGAGAGGTCTATGCTGGTCGTAGATTCATAGAATCTAAAGGAACGACCTGGAAGGGCATTACTGACTCCTGAACATTGAAAAGGCATTGCTATTCAGTGTGAAAATATTCATTTCACGATCACTGTCTAACTCCACCTGCAGCGTGGCCTCACTGAATCTGCAAGCCTTCTCTCGCATCACTTGCATTCTTGCTCTTCGGCGATTTCACATACCGTAGCCTCCCCCCCGCGCTTATCGCTCCTGAACTGGCTCTATTTACATCACTTCACCGCAGGTATCGTCTCGCCCCGTAGCACTGGCAGGGGCTCCCAACGACCGAGATGGGACATAACGCCCCCACCCCCGCATCCAACTTGACCCTTGCCGCCGACTCCGATCCAGCTGCCCTCGTCCTCGCCGCCGTCCGCAATTCCGTCCAAACCACCGGCGTTGACGTTAACTCCTTCCCACCGTCATCGCCTCTGCTCTCATCCCTTCCTCGCCGTCACGCCTGGTGCATCCGTCACCACCGCCGACACCACCTCTCTCCGGCCACCGTACCCTTTTCCACTATATTCACGTCCGCTCCCTTTCCCACTGCTCACTTCACTGTCCCCGGCCTTACCGCTGCCTCCGTCTCAACCACCGCCCCGCCGCGGCCCGCGCCGCTGCCGTCACCTCCCACCATCGCCACCCCTATTGCTGTCCCCATCGCCGACCCCATCGCCGATCCTGCTGCCCCTCCACCGCCAACCCCACCCCGTCTAATCACCGTTCCCACCACCGTCCCTTCCCTAAAGTCATCCTCTCCGACCCATCCGTCCCCCTAAAGTCGTCGCCTCTGTCTCCATCCCCACCGCCAACCTCGCTGTTCCCAGCCTCACCGCCGTCTTCGCCTCCGTTACAACTGCCGTCCCCATCATAGTCCCATCTACACCGTCATCACCTCCGCACCGCCTCTGTCACCATTTCCACCTTCGTCCACGCTTCCCTCGGCCACACTGCCGTCCTCTCCTTCAATCAACCTCCCCGCCGTAATCCCTCCCCAACGGAATCAACTACACCTCCGCCCCCTCTCGACCGCTGCCCCCGTCACCCCTGCCGACCCCGCCTCTGCCGTTCTCGCCTTCGAACCCCGCGCGCCGCCCCCGGTCCTGCCCGTCGCCCTCCTCCTCGCCCGCCCCCGCACCCAGTGTGCGGAGCGCTTTACAACTCTCTCTCTCCTGCTAACACCCCTCCTCGCCGCCCCTTCCCGCTTGGAGCCCAGACTTTCATGCGTCGGCAGCCCCTGCGTCTCTCGCTAGATGCACCAACAGATTAGGTGTTGTTGCATTTAACACACCCACCAAGGTAAAGTTCACTAGCCGATACAGAAACTTGACTTCTAGGCTGTCCGGGCGACGCCGCGTCGTTGGCAGTGAGGCCGACGTTTTGCGTGTCATATCGCAGGCTTCTTCAGAGTAGTGACCTACAATATGACAGGCGAAACGTCGGCCTCTCTGCCATCGACGCGGCGTCGCCCGGACAGCATAGAAGTAATGGACTCGCGCCGCGGAAGCCTACGTGTAGATACAGAAACTTGTTACAAACTGTTATTTCTAATATGATATTAGTTATTCCTCGACCTTGTGGTTAAAGACTTTAATTTGTAGTGGCCCTTTTTTCCAAATCATTTGTAGAACTATTGCAATTGGCAATATGTGTCGTTTCATAAATAGGAATTTGTACATTAAAACGACAAATTTTGTGAAAAAGTTCTCTCTTCCGTGTTTTGCTATTTTTAAAATTAAATTTTAAAAACATTTAACCTTTACAGAAGAACCAAAAAACAGGTACATCTGCCTAATGTCGTGTAGGGCCCACGCAGGAGTGCTGCAACACGACGTGGCATGGACTCGACTAATGTCAGAAGTAGTGCTGGGCACCATGAATCCTGAAGGACTGGCCATAAACTCGTAAGATTCAAAGGGATGGAGATCTCTTCTGAAGAGCACATTGCGAGGAATCCCAGATATGCTCAACAATGTTCATGTCTAGGAATTTTGGTGACTAGTGGAAGTGTTTAAATTCAGAAGAGTGTTCCGGAATCAGTCTGTAGCAATTCTGGATGTGTGGGCTGTCGCATTGTTCTGCTGGAATTGCCCAAGTCCGTCGGTATGCGCAATGGACATGACTGGGTGCAGGTGATCAGACAGGATGCTTACGAACGTGCCTCATGTCAGAGTCGTATCTAGACGAACCAGGGGTCCCACATCACTCCAATAGCGCGATTCTCGGACAATCACTGAGCTTGAACAGCCCCGTATTTACATGCAGGCTCCATGGATTCATGAGGTTGTCCCCTACTCGTACACACACATCCGCTTAAAACAATGTGAAACGAGACTCTTCAGGCCAGGCAAAGTGTTTCCAGTCATCAACAGTCCAATGTCGGTGTTAACGGGTCTAGGCTTTGTGTCTGAAGTCATCAAGAGTACACGAGTGACCCCATAGCCCCAACCCCATATCGATAAGGTCTCGTTGAATGGTTCGCACGCTGACACTTATTGACGGCCCAGCATTGAAATCTGCAGCAATTTGCGGAAGAGTTGCACTTCTGTCACGTGTAATGCTTCTCCTCAGTCGTCTGTCCCGATCTTGCACGATCTTTTTGCGGCCTCATCGATGCCGGAGGTTTGATGTTTTACCGGATACAGATATTCACGGTACCCTTGTCGTACGGGAAAATCCAAATTTCATCGCGACCTCGGAGATGCTATGTCCCAACTCTCTTGAGCCGACTATAACACCACGTTCAAATTCACTTAAATCGTGATAACCTGCCATTGTAGCAGCAGTAACTGATCTAACAACTGTGCTAGACTCTGGTTGTCTTGTATAGTCGTTGCTGACCGGAGCGCCGTATTCTGATTGGTTCTAGATTTCTTTATTTCTACACGCATGGCTGTACCAGTTTTTTGGCTCTTCAGTGTATTTTACAGTGATAAGTGTGTACTACATGAAGAAAAAGATTATTCGAAAAAGTTAGATTATTAATAACGTAGTTTTGCTAATAGTAAAGTGAGATTAATATCGAAACATACTATACTTAAAAATAGGAAGCAGAAGATTTTGCAAGTAAAGTATTACTTCAGCCTCGTTATATAGGCTTTTTAAATTGGCTGGTTTGCCGCCAGTTCCAGAACTTCAAAATAAGTATTAATTCAGGACTGCACCAAAAACGAAAAATGTTAAACTTGCGAGAAAGTTTATGGTAAAATATTATATACCATTACAAATGAACTAAGTGACTTTCTTCCGTTTAAATTTACAGGTTTCCAAGTTTAAGAAGACTGATAAAATAATTTTAAAACTGTCAACATTTTTAACTTAAAAGAAATACACATCTTTGAAGACTATAAGCCGACTCCTAGAGAGCCCATCTACTTGGGGTAAAAAGGACCTGGTTAGTATAAAGAACCCAAAACGTGAATCTTCCCAAATATTTGTGGTGGAACGATTACAATACATTATATTTACTTCGTAGACGGAAATGTTATGACTAGATAGTTGAACATGTAAACGATGAAATGGTCGGCTGCAGATTCTTAGAAAATGATAACGCTATTTCTGTGTTCCATGTATATTTCATACACTGCTTCGCAACATTGCTTGATGCGGTCCGGAGCAATAAGAGAAGTTGTTTCCAAGCGGAAAGGAAGCAAACAACCTTTACATAATTTCGCAAATATGAAATACAAGTACATCACAGTTACTCCATGAACATAAGAGAAAGGCTTGGTCGCTCCGCGAAAACAAATCTGTGAGAAAATTAAAATACAAATTTCTTCCTCTCATACGAGAGGGCACAAATGCTTTTGTACTGCTGCGAGTTACCCTTGTTCCTCAAGTCAGAATGAAATTTCATTTCTACACAAAAGGCGCAGCGCGCTTAGACACACGGCAAAGAATAACCTGAAAAGCACAACCGTAGTTCCACGGTTCATCCGCGCTCCTCAGCCCGTGGGAACAAGGCTCCGACAGGCCCTTGCCCGATCGCGCACAAAAGCGAATTGCAAAGAACGACATGGCGACCATGTATCCTTCGCCACGAGCTTATAAGTACCTTTCCGGACGTGTTCTCCATATTTACACGCCGGCGGCGAGCTGGCGCTCGGAAGCAACAATTCACAAAAGCGAACGGACGGATGGCGCACACTGGGGCCAAATGCCGGAAAGACGGCCAAAATTCAAAAACTAGTGGTGTTACAACAGCACACACTTTCTCACATTAATCCTAAGTTTTCAAAAATTCAGAGAGTTCGACGAAAATAAGATTCGCATAATTCTTTTAAGCCTTCCTTTCTCTACCCGTGAAGAAAGTTTGAATAAAAAATTCAGAGTATTTAAAAAATATGTTTTTTTAAAAATAAATTGCATTATTTTCCAGCCCTAATTATGTGAAAATTACTGAAAACCCAACTCATTCATTCTACATTTCAAATTTTATTTAAATATATTTTGTAACTGGGGTGGCCCGTGTCGTAGTGGTTAGACTACTGGTGTCCGGGTTTGGTCCCAGGTGAAGTGAAATTTGTGGTGGACAAGCAGGGTTCACGGAAGGTTTCTCCCCCTAACAATATGCGTTCCACCGGATGTCTCCATCAACCAATCACTACCCTACTCTGTTACCTTATCCCATTAACCACCAATGAGTCCACTAGCCACAGCAGTGCCTAGGCGATAACCAAAAACTAGTTTGGAAGGACTGCGGCTACCTCAGCGGGTTATCGACAGGTAGAATCCCGGCCTGGAGAACTAGAGAGATGGGAATTGGTGAGAGAGTGAGGGACACCCCCTCCCCAGACCCTAGTTACAGATAGCAGCGAGTGGACATAACGACTGGCGTGGCGGGGGGTAAAGCTTGAAGCTGGTCACTGAGTTAGGTTTTTAATTTGTAATTTAGTGTTTTGTTACAAGAATCAAATAAGTCCAGAATTCCATATTTTGTGATACTTCACCTCGTTATTCCTTACAACTGGCGCTCTCTGCTGGGATATATCCCTTTGCCAAGTGTCAAACACATTGAAATACATAAGGTGGGGAAAACAATAATTTCATTACTATGCACATTTATGTTATGAAGTTTTTGGCGTCTTCTAAAAATCTCGAATTAGAACTAATTTGATTCTCGTAAAAACCCTTCATTTATCCCGCCCTATTGAATCTGTCATTTTTGGTTTGAAATTTCTATTTCGGAACCGTACTCAACAAACACTGCGTATGCAATTTCATCCAATCCTGCACATTCCGACCCTCTTCCCGGAATTCGGCACCATTGCCCGCCGGGCGCGGGGGTGGGCAGCGTGACCTCTGCGGGCGCGTTCCCCAGCGCCGTGAGAACGTCCCCGGGCGGGCGGCGGGGCCGGTCGGCTGTTTGCACAGAGCCAGGGCGAGTCGCGTGCGCGGGAGGCGGGCAGCGCGCCTCCGCCACTGAACGCGCCCGCTCGGCGCCGCGCGCCGCCTCCGCGCGCCTGCGTTTGCGGCCGAACGAAATTCTTCGGGACGCGAACAAGGGACGCGCTGAGCCGGACGAAGCGCCGTTGTGCTTCGCGGGCGGGAACATTTCATTACATTACATTTAAAGTAGTAGTTTAATTGGAGTGTCGTGACGTGTGAAGTGTAGTAGAATACAGAAGTAGAGAGAGAAGTGAAGTCAAGTGTATTTCAAAAGTGAATTTATTAGTTAAAATTTCCGTGCAGGACAGTCATAAAATGTAGAGTTAATGCTGTCATTGTTATTATTGTCTTTTTTGTTATTATTATTATTATTATTATTGTCTTAAAATGTGTGAAAATTACATTGTATTACTATTCCTAGTTGTAATATGTAAATTGTAGTGTTCTACCACTACATTGTATACCTACCTGCAGATGCAAAAATAATCTATCTAACTATCTATCTATCTATCTATCTATCTATCTATCTATCTATCTATCTATCTATCTATCTATCTATCTATCTATCTATCACGTGGCTGTGAGCGCCCAGGAGGCGGGCGTTGCGCGAATGCGGCGCACCAGAGTGGGGATGCGAGAGCGATGGCGATGTTTTGAAAACATTATATACAACTTATTACAAATACCAATATTTATTAGGAAGTATCAGACACATTTATTAGATACTCACAGTGCCATGCTACTGTATCGTAATTTTCCACACGGCGTAGAATTTTCCCCTAAGCAGTGAAATCTTGAAGTGTAGCTTTCCTTGTCTGAAAGCACACTCTGGATAGTTCTCCATGTTTGTAATGATTAATACAGATCGGATATAACCATTCTATATTATCTAGGAGATCGTTATATAGTTACGATTAACTACGGAGTGTAGATAGATAAAACGATAAAAATGTAGGTCGAGAGCACTATAGTAGAGGGAAAACATTTTTCCATTATTGTGTATACCTCCTGGTACCCTGTCTCTTTCACATTAACCATTTAGTAATAAATAATTCTGGATTGTAAATGTTGATAAAAGTAAAGAGAAAATACAAAAAAACTGAGTAGAATAGAAAGTGGAGAAATAAAAATTAAAAACAATTTTCCTTTTGGCACTTTCAATCACTTACCTTACTCGTCTCCGTTTTGTAATCAAGTATTTCATATGAACTGACCAAGCTTCGAAGTATGAACGCATTACATCATCACTGCACCGAACATTCCAGTCAGACATGGTTGGATTGATTGATTAAGTGTAGTGCATGTTTTAATCACTGGACGGGGCCTGTGATCTTCCCTCGCTGGATGGCGAGATCCTGCACCGACCTTCGTCGGCTTGTGTGGTTTATCCCCAGCCAAGTATCTCCCACTAGCGTGGCCGCGCAACAGCCGAGACAAGTTTTAATATACAGACTGGACTCCGGTATTTGTGGTAGAGTAGGGCCTGTGAGTGTGAATGTTGTAAAGGGTGGGAAAGGAATGGGAAAGAAAGATCTCACGCAGTCCGTAGCAGTTTGTTAGGGTTCTTCTCCGGCATTCGCCTGGTGTTAATCGGTGAAATGACGAAAAACTACTGATTAGAGAGCAGCCGGCTACAAGAATTCTCCTCCAGACAGCGGCTGAATTCGACCTAAGTATGAAGCTACTGTCGAAATTCTTGTGGATCTGACTTTTGGGACCTTCCGTGCAGAGGCTCTGAAGTGACAACAGTTGATGTCCTGATCCACCTTTGCCGGCCTCAGCCACAGTAGACAGCTCCGAAGGCGTCGGAGGGAGCAGCAGCGCCACCGCGTGTCGAACACGCGGGAACTGCCCGGCGCTGAACCGCGCAGCAGCTGCGAAATTCGCCACCCTCGCTTTCCCACGGGGATTCCCCGGAGGCGGCCCTGGCGAGGCCTTCCAGGGCAGCCACTCGCCGCGGCCAGCGATGCAACGGACGGCTGGCAAACTACGCCAGTACTCGAAAAAAAAGTCTTGTTCTAAACAATGTTAATATAAAACAGAAAACTAACGTTTTAGCTCTATAATCTTTCTGTGTTAATAATACTACACATGTAAGAGAAAGAAAATGGATTTAATTAAATAAACAAGGAACTCAATATGTTGCAGTGGATGGTATTATTGTAGTCCCTATGCCTTCTGTTAAGTTTTTACGGCAGACGTAGGACAACGGACAGATACCGCATATTTTAAGCAGCGAATTTTCAATGTTGCCGAAAACGAGAGAGTTCAAGTACTCTCTAACATGTCATTATTCAAGAAAACATGGAGTAAATAAGAAAATTAGGGGCGTCAGCTGTGAGGAAATTTCCTCCATGGTTGTCCGTGAAATGTATATGATATGTGATATCATTCCTTACAATTATTATTACGCAAAAATTCTGACCCCTTTCGAATATCCGGATGCTTGGGAGTTTGGTACGTGCTTGTGCTCATTGCAGCGACCAAAGCGGGTACCCGACAGCGCTACGTGTTACGAAGGAATATCTCGTTCACCATTTCGGTAGGGGGGAGGAGGTCGGTGGGTGAGAGAGAATGGAAACGGAAATGGAAGATGCTGTGGCGTAACGTAATGTGGACGTAACGTAATGTGGACTGAAGGTTTTGCGATTGTAAGAAATATTAGTTACTTTATACTTTCTCCGAAACTTTGTGCACGTTGATACCATAAAAGATTAAAAATCTACCAGGATACCACAATTCTTTCCCCACTTCAGTAGCTTATCTAACCCTGTTTCTATATCAATATAATCCATTCCTAAAATTAATTTCTTACGTATTATACCCGCACGATTTCTTGAGCCCTGGGATATCAACTCTCCACTCCTTTAATAACTTTAGTTGAATTCAGAATAAATGATAGGAACGAGCATTATTAACAAAATATGATGTAATTCGCTCCCGTGTGGTAGAAACTATTTTGCCTCGAAAAAGGAGCTACACATTTCATATAATAGTCCTGTCCACAAAATAATCAAACCTCCCACTCCTCTTACACCTAGCGGAACGAGAGCTCATGAAAGCGTGCGCGGATAAATAGTATCATAGACTCATGAATATGAATTTATAAAATGATATTTTTTATAACTTAAGGTACTTCTTGTGTTGTTATAAAAAAGGACGGGATAAAAGTTTTGCGGGCGGGCCCGCCCTCATTTCGTTACGATACTGGGAAGACGGTAAAGATGACACCTGACTGTGTAAACATCGAGGCCAACTGAAAAGCAGAAAGCGAAGAAGCCACTCGGTTTACGAACAGATTTTCCTGAGTTTGAGGCAGTGGAAAAATTGTCAGTTTAAAAGCATGCTCATAAGAAACGAAAGTAAGACGTCAAGAGTTATGTCATAAGACATATGTGTTAATTGTGTGTAAATATTTTGTGAATATGCTAGTATCAACATTTATTGGTAATGTTATGGTGCATTTCAATTGTGTTTGAAAGAAAATAGCAATCTGAAAGGAATGGCTATGTTAAGAAAGAAGACAATGAAAGAAGAAAAGGAAAATAATAATTTCAATGGAACATTACTGGTAGTGAAGAAGAAGAAGAAGAAGAAGAAGAAGAAGAAGAAGAAGACGAAGAAGAAGAAGAAGAAGAAGAAGAAGAAGAAGAAGAAGAAGAAGGAGGAGGATTATAAAGAGTAGAGGAGCAGATAAAGAAAAACGAAGATGCTGTACACCGATGCAACACAGATGCTCCATTCACGATTTTTTATATCGTTTTCAAACGTCCTAGTACTAGAAAGGTGTACGCAAATATTACATGTGTGAAATTCACAACTTCACACCTGCAGAATACCGCAAATCCGCTGGCAATGTTCATCGCTTCAGAACGTACAGTTTGCAATCATCAGCGGAGAAGCAACACACGTTCCTCCAGATCGAGACACAGCGCTCTATGCGCTGCGAGCGTCGCTCGGCGGTCTGCGCGGCGCGGGTGGGGCGTGACGTTGGCGGGGGCGGCGGCCGCCGTCGCCGCCTCCGCCTCCGCCTCAGCGATGGCGGATAAGATGCCGGCGCCCCGCCCCGCGCCGCCCCCCGCCCCGCCCCGCCCCGCCGCGCCCCGCGCCGCCCGCCCCGCCCCGCCCCGCCCCGCCCCGCGCCGCCCCGCCCCGCCCCGCCCCGCCACGCCCCGCCACGCCCCACCCCGCCCCGCGCCGCCCCGCCCCGCCCCGCCGCGCCGCCGCGCGTCGCGGCGGTGGGCGGCGCCGACTGCGGATTTACGACGGCGATTGTTTGCTTTGCTAACGACGCGCGCCGTCCGCGGACCGCCCCCTTCCCCCCTCCCCTCCCCCACCCCCCCCCTCCCCGCTCTCGTTTCTCCGCCTCCGCCTGCGCCTCCGCCTCTCGAGCAGCCCGCGCCGTGCGCCGACGCTCCGCACGCACTCCCTCCAACTTGCTTAAGCTGCAGCCGACAAGAATGAAGCGAAGCGAAGTAGTTTCGCGGGGAGCGTAATATTACAGCAGTGTTATACCGGTAAACAAGGGCGGAACTTAGGCGGCGCTCGTGTAGGCGGTGGAGAACGGTATTTGGTACTTAGCCTGGTTTTCACGAAGGTAAATACAAAGAAGAAAGCAAGATATATCAGAAACGAGGGATCGGGGTGTGAGAGTGGATGTGGGTAGCGTGATAGGTCGAACGTGGAGTTTCAGGACAGTTGAAAAATTTGGAGGGAAATGAACTTACAGGATTGAATTGGTGGATTTATGGTATAAGAAATTACTATTCGTAATATTATGAATGATATAAATTTAGTCATTGGCTGTAACTCAATATCAATAAAGGTTCATTTAAATTTGTGCAATGGTATTCAACTTGTCCCTACAGGATGATGTTTTCATCTATCTGAGATTTGATCTCAGAACGTCTCATCCCATCAGTTTACATGCTTTCACATTTAAATTTTCTTACTTTTCATTACCCTTATCTTCCAATACATTGCAAAAATGTATTTAGTGAATATTATTTAGATTGGTTTAGAAGACGTTGGTTTAATTCCAGGCATTATCACTAAGATCACAACGCCAAAACATGAAAAAACACATTTTTTGAAATGTATTTAAATCTTTTAGCGGGAACCGAAAACAAATCAGTTCCCCATCAGGAGACCAAGACGCGTCGAATGACACCTCACACATCTCGATTGGTGCACGGGAAGTGGACTAGCTGCCAGCGGCGGAATAACAAAAACACACAACTGCGCGCCCGCACACGCAAAGAGTTTTATTCAAATATTGTATGGTGATAACTTGTGTAGTCAGAATCCACGCTTCGTTGGTCCTTGATACCGAAAAGATGACTTACGGCGAAACGTTTGCATGTCTGTCTGTCCGACCGTGTCCAGCTGGAGTCAACGCTAACACCTCGACTGTTCAGACGTCGTTTCTCCAACCTAAATAGGTTTAGAAAAGAAGGTTAAAGAGAGAGGTTAAAGAGAACTTTGCATGAAACTTGCCATACGTTTTCAACATTTTCCCCAAAAAAATGATTCAAAATTTTAAAAACTTTTTCCTTGGTTAGTGTAAAAGTTGCTTAAAATGGCGCAAGCTTCATTTTCATATAACTCTAAATTTTCGAAAATTGCAGAAGTTCAAAAGTTTTTTCGACGTTTCGAAAAATATTGACAAGAGCGCTTTTTTCCCCTTAATGTCTTTCTTTTTTCTTTAATGCCTAGAATTCAGTCCTTTTCAAATGCAAAACTAAATATGATCATGTACAATTTTCCGAAAATATAAGTAGTTTTAAAGCATTTTTGCGTGAAATATCGGCATTTTTATAGAACTATTTTCTCAACGACTCTCTTTTTTTACAATTTTTGAAAAGAAGCAAAGTACGCATATAAAAATCGTACAGGTCGAATTTTTGGTGAACTCTCAGTATTTAAAAAAAAATATTATTATGTTAATGAAAGATATTTTTTCATTTGTAAAATCTGTTTCAAAAATAGATCTTTAGATAAGTACATGTACAATTTTTTAAAATACAACAGTTTTACGTAATTTTTGCTTCAAGTAAAGGCAACTGATAATAAAAAAAAATTCTCAAAAACTGCTCCAAATTTTATTTAACTTCATCCATCAGAGAGAGAGAGCAAAGAACGCTTAAAAATAAGGCAGGCCTAATTTCTGCGACGCTGTAAATTTTCGAAAATTGTAAAAGTTACAAACAATGTGAGAAAGTTCATTCTTTTGTAGCTCTATTTTTTCGGTATCATAAAATTCTTACATGTCGTGGCAAGATGTAATAATGCACTCTGTATTATGAGCTCTTATCTTAGACTTTAATTTTGAATTGTTGTAAAATGCCAATTTTATATTTCCCCGTCATTAGTCTTTCCAATTTGATGTCATATGAATTTCAGTATTTTCAACGAAAACGATCCACGAAATCAGATAATTTCGTAATGCTACACAGACTTCATTAAGACTAATAAGAAACAAAAATATATTCATATTTAGGGATAAATTATGTGCTTTTTATTATTTATAAAGTCCTTTTCGTAAAAGTGTATTCAGTGCAACTAAACAATCTGGCTTAAATGATAATTACTTTTAGCAGCCACAAGAAAATCGACCTTTTACATTTCGTTCTGTTCGCCGTCTAATGTGCTAGAGCTCTTTTATATTCTATTTTCAACTTCTTTAATTTCCATTATACATCAGGCAATAAACTTGCCTTCTCGTTAGTGTTTTCTTGAGAGAGAAAAAGTGACATCTGAGAGATTGCTCAACTAAGAGTAGAATCTTAATTTAATGCAAACTCATTTAATTAACGACATGTTCCGGTCGCTTACCAGCGTTGCTCTGCAATTACTCAAGTCCAAGAAATTAATATGCAAAGCACTAACAGCCTATTCAGTTAGGGCGATGGAAGGCTAAACATGGGGCAGATGTTAGAAAACAGGGAACCTTGACCGGGCGAGCGGTGAAAAAAAAGTAGTATGTGGTTAGTGTTAGGCTATCAGGCTGACGTCAGGATCAGTGTTGTAGAAGCACTGGCTGCTTGTGTAAGTAACTTAATTGATTGAATATGACTGAAATACACCGCACAAATTCAAGGAACATTTCGCCGACTGCAAAATGATACACATACTAGTAGGTAAACTTCACACTTTGGCAATTATATTCATATATTTAAGTGTATATTCAGAGTACATCGCGATGTGCATATTGTTAATTATATATGCTAGGAATCTGATGCCTCATTATTATTATTATCATCATCATCTCATATACATCTTGAATTCTAACTGGGATAAAACAAAATTACTGCTATGCAGAAGAACCCATGGTCATATAAAACTGTGTAATTAAAATATATGAGATCATAATCTACATTACTAATTTCGTATTAGCGCAAAAGTTAAGAGAAAATTAAGTAGCTTATGACCGTGTGAGAGGAGTCAATGGTTTAGATACATACCCAGGAACTCGAGAAAAATCAGAAATACAATGAAACATTCGATTTCCAAAAAAATGTAAATATTTGATTACATTATTCCGCCTTTTCTCATAACACACACACGGGCTGATTCTCGTGATCAGTGCATCACTGCTTCCGACAGGAAAAGATGTCACGTGACGGCAAGTTTCCGAAGAAAAATCCGCCCTTATTAAATATTTGCTATTTACACATTGCGTTATGGAAAAGAAGGTTTTTTTATATACCTGGTAGTGTGTATGGAACTGTACGATATTGCAGTAATAAGGAAGAGCGTTTTTGATAAAATATTGAATTTATTGGTGTTCTAAACAAGCATTTTATGTTGTTCTTGGGCATTGTTCGTGCTACTTTTAGAAAACCAGTTTGTATGGTTGTGTTCAGCAGAATTTGTTCTGTCGCAGGCCACTTCCCTCCTAACAAATTACTAAGAGAATCGTATTTGCGTATTTGATTCAAATTCATACCGATATATACAACTATATAAAACAACCAATAATCTTAACTAATAATATGTCGAAGTATAATGTTTCTGAGTTAGAGGAAACCACGAAAAATACTATGTGTTTCATTTATGTGGCTATTATATGTAACTATAACATTATTATTATTAATAATAATATTAATAATAATATTAATAATAATATTAATAATAATAATACTTGAAATATAAAATATACTTGAGAGGACACAATAGGGTGTGTCTTTAACTTCACTGGCAGATATAACCTCCACTGGCAGATCTGTACTGCCATCGAAGTTAAACCAAACATACCAAACTCAGTGTTGTCTGTTGGAGTATGTACAATATTGTACGATCAACAAATTCACACAGATTGCACGATCAACAAATATCCAACAAACCGGATATTATTATCCAGGGTTTGAAGAAAAAGTAAAACCTTCCAAGAATTTATTTGTCTTAAGACAATAATTACTCGAATGGAACATTTGGCCCCCTTAAAAGTGCGATGCCTATCTCTCAGCACATTATTGTAATTATGCATACAAATACACATATATTTATACAAATTTAGAACCTTGATGTAAATCTGAAATGTACGTTCATTGAACTGCATCACTCTATAAATCTAAATTATCGAAACTCACGGGTTCATTCTTATACGAAGTTCTCCCTGCCATCTCATCTTCAGACTCCTTCAACACCTTCCCAACAGAAGAAAATTTCCAACCCTTTCCGGCGCCCCAATTTATAACGCAATATCAGGAGCGATAAACAGCGCCGGCGCCGGCGCCCCATATGAATCAATTATCGCGCAGTAAATTCCCAAGGCCGGGGGGGGGGGGCGCCGGGAAGCCACAAACGTCATAATTATCGCCGGGGAACGCCGCGCCGGTCCAACAAAAGCCAAGCGGGCGTTTCGCAGCGCGCTTTTCCGCGAGAGCGCGGGCGCGGCGCGGGCAACGTGGGCGGCGCGACCGGGACGCGAACCGGGAACCGCGGCGCGATTTACGGGCGGGGCGGATTAAAACGCACGCTGCCGGAGCGGCGCGGAGCGGCATTGCGTGGCGAGCGTTCGCGCGCATTCAATTATGGCTGCCGGCGCCGGCGACTGCGTGAATTACGCGCCATTGAATCCCGCGCCATAACTCACTGCCCGCCCGCCCGCCCGCCCGCCCGCCCGCCCGCTGGCTGGGTGGCGCGCTCGCGGGAGCTTGAGCAGAGCATCGCACGCGCCGTTGGCGTCGCCGGCGCAGTTCAATAGGCACAGAGTGGTCGAGGACGGTTGGGTTGTTGGGATGTTGTCGGCGTACTGAGTATCGATACTTTGCTTTCCATGGATCCTTTTTTCTTTTTGTTGTTTGAAAAATTACTAATGAATCTCTCTTGCAGTGGGTCTGTGTACGTATACACGAAATATATTGTTCACGTCCAAATTACACTGGACAACGAAAATTATTTTATCTAAAGAGGTATTCAGTTGTTAACTAGAAATTCCCATTCCTTAAAGTACATAGGAGCTTGGTATAAGTTTTAGACGGAAACCTGTAACTTCATAATCCGTGAAGGTCAGTGAATACTCGTTCAAATTTCTACTCCATAGTTTTAAAAATAATTACACGTTAAATTAATTAAAACGGGATTTTTGGAAATAATGGATTAATAGTCAAAATCCATACCTGTATCTTAAAAGAAAAATATGGACATCTAGAAAACCGGTATACCGTTGTAAATACTAATTAATACTGTCAATACAATACAACAAGATGAAAGTGAAATAAAACAATAAAATAAGTATTATAACAAAACCTTTAAAAATGATGTTGTTTTCCTAAAGCAGTAATACATTATGTAGAGATATTTGCGTATCCTTTATTAATATTCTCTGTTAATATTCAAGTAGCGAAGGAGTAGTTAATATTCAAGTGCGTTAATTTATTGATCAACGCTACATTATTATGATTATAATATTTACATCGATTGTTAATTTTATATTTCAGTATCTCCAAGAATATTGATAGCAATAATTTAACTTACATTTATGTACTGCTAAAGAATTGGCTGTCATTAAACTTCAAAGTCAAGAATAGATGTAAACAGGTCCGTTTGACAGGTCCTGTAATCCGTAAACAGGTCCGTTTCTTACAAAATTATTTTTATAAAAAATGGTATGAGTATTTTGAGTTTATTTTTTTAAAATCTTTTAATTAAAGAAGAAATCATTGGCGTTTGAAAATATTTTTAAATAAATATCTGACATAGTATTCAAATGGAAGCGGTTGAGATCCGTTTCCAGCTGTAAGCAGAAGCACATGCCGATAGGGACGAAAATTGTGCAAATGTAGGTGTGGAGCCGCAAGAGTCAGTGAAGAGGGGAAGGTTTTCGTGTTGGATTCAGGAAAGACAGGCGGCATCGTGCATCACGTGCTGGGGAACGCCTGAGTGAGGGTTTAGTGAAGTAATCAGAAAATAGTATAATGAGAGGATTGAGATATCATGTGTAAGTTGCTCTAATAGTACATTACGAATGTGCTTGGTTATGTAAATGTATACCTATACAGATATAACCACAGAAACATGTCTCAGGAATCTTTGGCTGTAATCACACAATTGCACGTTTTCATTGTGGAACAATGATTAAGATCGCAGTATGGCGCAAACGAACACTGACGAGACAAGAAACAACATATTGAGGAATGAGTTTCCTTGACAGGAAGATGTGAATGAAAGTAACAAACGATGGGTAGTGGAACTAGTTGACAATTGTCAGTATTGAACGCGATAAGGGAGAGAAATCCTTTTTCCTTCTTGATTAACATCTTTATGTTACAAAGGGGCTACTGACTTTTAGAGCAATGAACTGGTGTAATTGGACATCCTAAGGACAGACACCGAGATTTTCTCTAATTTTGAATGTCTACAGTAAGTAGTATTTAAAAAGAGACGAAGTTTATGGACGCATTGGATGGCAATGGAAGCGCCGAAATGACATGACGTAACGATGGGAACTGTGGAGACAAGTAAAGCAAAGAAATGGGAGTCGTGAGCTATGACAACAGACAAACTAAACTTAATAAGGTAATTCTCTTAATAAATCTTTAATCTTTGGGAATAATGATTAAATAAAATATTTATTAAAATTCAATATATTGTATATACGAGTATATATATATATAATTAAAAATTATTTCCAAAATATTTAAAGATTTCGGAATTATTGTTGTTGATATCCTGTTCTAAACAAAACAACATATTGTTTACCACCTGCCACATGCTCTCTTGGGAAACAAAGCACTTATTTATGACCTAATGGCAAGAACAATTCTTTTCCACGGAAAATTAATGCGCACGGACATCCATACTGCAATAGCTATGGGCTAGAAACAGCAAAAACACAGTTCCTTTGTGTTTGGCTACAATCACACATCACCACTACTGGCATTATGGTAATGCTTCCGATTGTACTCGTACAGCGAAAGAGTAGCACTGCGAGAACAAGAGGGCGGCGCGAGCTGGAAGGGCGACCTGCTGGAGGCGAGGGGGCGCCAAGTGGGCGGTGGCCTCTCGAGCGGGCGACGGGGAGGGTCCGCCGGGGAGCGGGCGGCGGCGGGCGCGGGGCGCGGGGAGGCGCTGGCAGCTTTATCGGTGCAATTGAAGGGAATCTGTGTCCGCGCCGCTTTTTGCCAGTGCTGTTGACACGCGTCGCGATGGATGGGGCGTCGTTATGGGCCGCGCCGCGTCCGCGCGGCGCCACCGCCGCCACCGCCATCGCCACCGCCTCCCGGAGGCGTTGATTTACGTGGAAAAACGCCTCATCTGCCCGCCCCCGCCCCCGTTGCCCGGGCAGCCGCGCTCATTATACTCGTCAGCGCCGCCCGCCGCCGCCGCCTCGCCGGCTGCGCGCGAATGGTCGCCGGCCGCCCAGGGCCCCGACCGCGTGGGCTGGACTCTGTTACGACGTCACTCATGATGCACGATACATAATGGCCCGCGTTGGAGCTGAAGTAGCGGGAGAGAGAATTCATGGGAGGTTAAGCCGTTAATCAGGGAGTTTTCCAGCCTGAACGTCCTTTCAGAATGAGGAATTAATTTGGTAAGAAAATGTCTCGTTCAACATAATAATGCGAGGACGAATCGTCTTTCCAACAGATGACGCCTTATCGCGTCCCCCTTATTCAATAATAAATTGACAGATTTATCACGACCCGCCCCCTAACGTTTACAAAAAAGCTTACTTTCCAGTAGAGGTTTCATACCAAAAAGACAAGCCAAACCCGTTGATTAACAAAAACAAAGAAAATTATTATCATTTGTTCAATAATTTTCAATAATCAAGGATCTCAATGTTTATGGAATTAAGATTTCTAAAGAGACCATAAAGTAAAGAATGTGAATATTTACTAACTATAAATACAAAACTACAATCTATGTGTTTACCTTCCTAAGGGTCTACGTGCCAAAATCACTTAGTTTATATTTATGCCTGCGTATTTCAAAAAAGAATCTAAGACACGCCAAAACACACTATGTTCAAAATATTATAAAATAAATGTCGAAATTTACATTTCAACTTTTTTTTTCTTGTTTTCCATAAAGTACTAAGCGTATAGACCCTTTTGAAACCAAACGCTTGATTTGTGAAGGAATGTAG
This sequence comes from Gryllus longicercus, assembly GCA_038098605.1. Taxonomy (NCBI): domain Eukaryota; kingdom Metazoa; phylum Arthropoda; class Insecta; order Orthoptera; family Gryllidae; genus Gryllus; species Gryllus longicercus. The sequence goes on from JAZDUA010000547.1 coordinate 997,744, forward strand.
TCCTTTAAGCTCTTTATTTTATGCTAAATTGTCTATTATTTGAACGATTGTAATATGCTTTGTGTAACTGATTTAACTTCTTGGAGCGGAGTAATAATTTTATATTTTTGGAAGAAGCAAATTCTTAGAAATAGAGATTCAGAAAATAAACTTCTTATCTCAATATGTGCGTGTGTGTGATTTTCTCGTCCGAAGGGCTCACATTAATTCTCGCGATGTTTCATGATAAACCCAAGCACACACGAGCGCACAGCTTCGTACACTCGCTGAGAAGAGGGGGTGTGGAAGGGAAGAAGGGAGGAAGGGGGTCCCCTCCCGTTCGCGATGCCGTGCCTGCCCCCCTCATCCCACCCGCCCCCCTCAGCCCGCCAGCCCCCCTCAGCCCGCCAGCCCCCCTCAGCAAGCCCGCCCCCCTCAGCCCGCCCGCCCGCCCGCGGCCTTCGGAGCAGAGCTAATTACGCTGCGTAAGACGAAATGTGTACTACAGCGCACGCTGTGTACGCAAGGAGTAATGAGGCCGTCAGACGTGCGTACGCGCTCTGCTCGGGCTCCGGGAAAGGGCGGGAGACGGCTTGTTGCACTACGCCGACATCGCCCTACAATGAAAGGGCGCCCAGGAATACGCAGAATTTCACGGCACAACTATTCAGAAATATGCCTTGTTATGTGAAAATTACAACCTTCGAAAATGTCGTAACGTTTAGTACTGAATGATCTCAATCCCTATGGTCATCCCTCAATTCCTATGTTCTTCTGTAAAGTATATGCTGGGTGGTTGAAATTTAATTCATACTTTTACTCTCTTTGCAGATGTTTTCATTCAGTATTCATCACTAGAATGTGAACTGGTAGAACTCCACCATTTCTAAAATGAACTTTCTCTCAAAATTGATTTATGTAAAAAATTACATTAAATAACAGTTTTGTGTTGCTAGGAAACGCTTTCAAAGTTCAAAATATTTCTACACTACATTATATAAGTTATGTGTTCAGATTCAGTTTGGAGTGTAGTGGTAATGTGTTACAATGCAAGTATCAGCTTCTCAACCCTAGCTATGAAAGGCCCCCTTCATTATCTCGGGAGAGGACCACCCGATTTCACAGCTTATATTTTGATTTTAGTGATATTTTGGAAATTTTTATGTTATTAAATTAATGTAAGTAATAGCATTGGTACCTTTTCATTGAAACAAAATAAAACAAATCAATCAACCAATTTATCATAATCAATGAATCAATTTATGGCTCTATAAAAGAAAAAAATAATAGACTTTCTCGTACCAGTATTTTCATTCAATGACCCAACCTATCACATATTTATGTCAAAAAAGGTCTTCGTATCTCCATAATATAATAATGTATTGAACTCTACTATAATATGTTTTAAAATATTTAAATTTTTACTAAATGTAGTCTAAATGTACATTTTTCGATATTGTTTGAGATTTCTTTACGTACAACTAAAGACACAGCAATAACTCAAATTACAATAAACACGAGATAAATTGCAAAATAATTGTAACATAGTTTTAAGAAAACGCACATCTGAAACAATATAAGTTTTTTCAGGTTCCTAAAAATATTGAAACCTAAAAAGACAATAATTGGCAGATGTCTGAGGCTTCTCTCCTTGTCAATGTATAAATTCGAAAAAAACAACCATTCTACTTTAGTTAATAATGTGGATGATAAACAGATTTTATATTAAAAGGTACTCGATATGACTCGGATGTTAAAAGCTAAAATTATTGACATTCTCCAAAAGCATTTTCGTTTTGAAATGAAAAAAAAGTTTGTTTTGGAAAGAATTGTTCGAAAAGTATCCCTGGCATCCTTGGCATGAAACAACATGAATCTTTCTTTTCTGTCCATTTGCGTTATGTGGAAAACGGAGCTGGCGACATTGAGAATAGTATAATAGTGCTCTAGAAAGAACCATTCACACTGTAATAAAATCTGAAATTCATTAGAGAAGAGAAAAGGATTGAGTAGGAATGCTTAAAATGAGGCACAAGATAAGGGCGAGGACGGGACAAGAAAATATCTTGGTGAAAATCGCACAGAATGACATGCGATGTTTAAAATGAAATTGAAATTTACGTCGCACTACAATAACAAAAATATCATTTCTATAGTACACGAACATGTAAAATAAATGAATATAATTTTTCATTTAATAAAAGTACTTCATACAAATTTTAATCCATAAGATTAATTACAAAATACATTGTACCGGTCAATAACGTAACAGAAATAATATTACTATTCCGACAAGTACCCAGAATTTTGTTTGCACGAGGGCTACAAAAGAATTAATTTGCTGCTGAAAGCGGGCCTGCTTGTGCTGGCTTCGAGTGAAGAGCAAGGTGGTCTTGGGCGGCGGGGGCGGGGGCGGGGGCGGGGCTCTCGGGAAAAGGCCTTCTTTTTTAATCTCGCCTCTCGCCACACCGAAATGAGACCCCAAACAGAGGTTTCTTCCGCTACTCCCGCCGCCCCGCCCCACCCCGCCCTCCCCGTCCCACCCCTCCCCGCCTCGCCCCGGCGCTGCCCCGCCATCTTCCTCGCCTTTCCAGCGAGATATTAGCATCGGAGCGTGTCCCGGCGCGCGACACTCGCCCGAGAACTTTCTTGCGTTATTAATCTCCCGATGTAGCCCGGGCGGGCGTTCTTTAATATCTGTTACTATGACAGCTTTCCAAAGTGCGGGGCGGAGTGCGGAAGCGGCGGCGGAGGCGGTGGCGGAGGCGGAGGCGGAGGCCGGGGAGGAGACGCGAGGCGGAGTTGCCAACTTAGCGTCTTCGTTTACTTGCCCCACTCTTTTCTTCGTGGGGATAATGCAGCTCGAATCTCGACGGATTTTCTTTCTAGGGAGTCGTCAACTGCTTTCTTTGGCCGTTTTCAGTCTTCTCACTGAGGAAAATACGCCGTTAACCAGCGCGAACGTATTTGATTTCGCCTACATTCAGGTCTTGGTATTTGTGTTTGTCGCGCTGCACGTAGAAGGGATGGCAGCTAAAAATTAACAGCTCGTTGTCAGATCGTTTCAAGGAAGAAAGACACACATTCTTGTATCGTTATTTCTGTTAATGAAAAATCATAATATAAAGTAGGCTAAGAAATTCATTTTGGGAAATTGAAAGTTGAAATTAATACTTATATTATTTTACTGCGGTGTTTATCCATATTTATTTGCAATAGGCAGAAACGACATCCTTAATACACTAAAAGCAACAATGATTTTGAATAACTTCCAATAATCAGCAGCGCGGTAGCGACTTTTCTGGTACGATTAGAAGAACACAACCCTACAAAGTTAGCAACAATGAGCTTGTTGGCCACTACACTACTAAACGGGACCACAGACACTTGTTCACTTCATGAGAACGCCCTCGACTAGTGCAGTTGCAACTTTGCAGTGACGATTAGAAGCGCGCACCCCTGCAGAGTTGGCAACCATGGGCGAAGAAAGACGCGGGGGCGGAAGCGGGCGGGGGGGGGGCGGAGGCGCCTCGCCATAAATCAACTTCCTCAAGAAGCGCGCAAGTTTCTGCTGGCAGCGAGCAATCTCTTCTTGTAGTCGCGGAGGCGCGCAGGCGGCAGCAAGGCGCAAGGGCGGGAGGGGGCGGGGCGGAGGCGGAGGCGGGGGGCGGGGGCGATGGCGGGGGCGGCGGCAACGGCAGAGGCGGAGGCGGAGGCGCGGGCGCGGGCGCGTATTTACAGTGGCGCTCAACTTGCCAGAGACAAAGAGAGTCCGCCGCCCCCCCCTCCCCGGCAAACCTCGCTCTCCAGGAGAGTCTACCCCCTTACCGTCCTCGACATGCCCACCACTTCCGCCCTCGTCGCCTTGCAGCCGCGTTCCAACGCAGCTGCCGCGGTTCACGATTCCGTACGTGTTTGAATCGCGGACACACTTTCTACGTTGGTAGACTGTGGCATGGTTTGTTTCGGTTCTTGTCAGTCCGATAGTTCCGGCTGTCGTGTTGCTATCCGTTCACTACTTCTGTATTGATCTGTACCGTCGCCGAGCGACTGGTGGCAATTGATGTAGGTGACAGGCCGTTGCCACTCTGTGTTACGTTTCGTCAGTCTCACGCACTGATAGCGTGCTCTCCCACGTCAGTCACCAAATCATCTTCCACGCACAAGCTCTTCATTTTTTATACCGTATAGCAACATTGGCCTACCAAATATCGTTGACTACTCAGATTGTTTCTACCGTTCCTCTCGTCTTGTCTGAGTCACCTCATCGCTTTCTACATCAATGTTATTCGTGCCATTCCTGCATGTCCTCATGTTTCATTTGCTGTCGCTCTGCTACCGTCGCTGTCGCTGCTACCTCCGTCTCGTCCGCATTCTCGCCGCCCGGCCGGCCGCGCCCCTCGGAGCCTCCGTGTTTAATTTATCTGGGCCGCTGGAGGCGACGCGAGCGGCGGGGGTTTCTCGGGCGGGGAAAAATCAAATATTGTCAGAAGTTGGTCCTGCAGTCGCCTGCCGCCTCGGCGGGGTTCGCGAGGGGGCGGGGGGCGAGGGGGCGGGGCGCGAGGGGGCGGGGAGGGGCTGCAAACAAGTTCCGTCTGTTTCCGAGGAGCCGGCGCCACCGCCTTGCAGACAAACTTGCCGACACCGGGAATATTTCTTTCTCGGTTTCGGAAGCAATTCGGCGGGGGACGGGGTGGGGTGGGGGCGCCGGCTGTGCGACGCAGTCTACCCGCCCCGCCCCCGCCTCGACCCACGCTCCCGCTCCCGAGGGCGCAGGCGAAGTCGGAAGAATAACATTCGAGTTGCGACCTGAACATCTTCGAAGTAGTTGTATGTAGAAGATGATCGGAAAACACAAGGCGCGGTCTTCGCCGATGAGGACTCTTTCAGAATTTCTAAAAAACAAACAAAAAAACTTCGGAAAATAGTATCAGGTAGTCAAAAATGAAAAATTTAACAGGTGTTTCGTTACTGTGTTGTGGGGTCTCACAAATAAATGCATTAATTTAAGAAGATGAGTTCATGGAAATTATCATGAAATATTTTTACAATTTGATTCGAAATATCTTCAAGACTCTGTGAACAGCATTTTTCAAAATACATTGGAAGAATTGTTGCGGCTATATACACATAGTCTGTCTTAAAAACAATTCTTAATAATTGGTACGTATTCAATAAAATGTCAATTACGTAATTTTCAGAATAAAATGATTGTTTTTACAGTTCATTGTCACAAGTTAATCTTTCTACTAATTTTATTACAATGTAAAAGAGGTTAGGACTTTTTGCTTCTGCACCTACATTGGGAATTTTATGGCAGGGAAAAATTAACATTGGCGAAAAAGTTAGAATGTCCCTTACGTAGTGATTAATATGACTCAGAACATAATATAACAATTTAGTGTAATATAATAAATAAGAATGTAATTCGTGATATTTATATTACTACATACAGTTTAGTGCGTGTTCATCCGTGTGTGTGTTGTATGTGTCTTGTTGTTGTGTGTGTGTTGTTGTGTGTGTGGCAGTTTAAACAGAGGCCATTAAAATGTTTGGGAGTTAAGTTAATTTGTATTTATTAGTATTCAGACGCTCTTTAATATCCTGCCGTGTCACTAGAGAGCAGGAATTCGCTGAAACATGCTAAAATTCTGAAATTCGGATCAAAAAATGTCTTGGGAGACGGAAACTTTCGTGATTTATATCTTTGGTGCAATATAATTAACAAATTTCCCAATTATTAGTAGTTGATTCGAGTAAATATTTTGTGACAGTTTGGCTTGTATATACACATGTACGTAAGTTTGGATAGTGTATCATATGATAAATGTTCAAATTTAAGAGAGAGAATTGATATTCTACAGAGTTTCCGTGAAATATTGATATCGAGTACAAACTGTTTTAAATTAATAATTTAAAGCGGAGAGACAGAAATAGATATTTTTCTGCTTCTGTAAATTGCAAGTCTCCAATTTCCCAACATATTGTGCTGTGTATATTGTGATATATTGTTCTGCGAATGATCAAATCAGATGGTGTCAATTCAAGTTATTCTTATTCAGCATAAACCCACAACAAGATGGATATTAAATTTTACACTTAAAAATGTAGGACTTGAAAGAAATTAACTTTAACTTTTGAAGAATGTGGAACCAAATGCACATTTATTCAATCAGCTCACAACATAATATGTGTAGTGATGAAAATCTTAAACATAATTTATTGAGCTGCTCAATTTACAATGTGCTCACAGAACCCCCTCGCAATTATATATTATATTTTTTAATGTTATTTTCTAACTGAAATCGGAAAGTGCTCTAATTGTTCATTTTTATTAAGACCGGTAAACACGGTACAGTTTTCGGGCATATTTTCATTCTGTTTCTGTACAGAAACTTCAAGATCTCAAACTGGAAGTAGGAATATAAATTCCAAAAGTCGCGAATACACGGTCTGTACATATGTATGAATAAATATATCATAATGAATCGCCACAACACTCCGCTAGGGGGCCTACCGGGCAAATAATGAATTCCGCCGACCGAGTACTATCAGTGGGGATATTTCTGTGTGTGATATGCTGTTTGATCTTTATTAAGTATTAAATAACCATGACGAGCATAGAGAAGAGAAACAGGGAGGCAAGAATATGGAAGGAGGTAGTTGATCAGAATATCAAGTCTCACAAACGCACCTTGACAAAATTGAAATGGCCGATTATTACTCGCGGAATTTTTCTTGAACGATGGATTGAAAAAAGTAGGGTAGAGCGGGGGTATTAGTTACGAAATCGTCTCCTAGATTTTATGATGCAATGCCACTCTCTGGAGAATCAGTCATGCTTTCGCAATTTTCTCAATAATTTGTGTTCTAACTTTCCCACGAGTTCGATGTATCTCCCGATGAATCTTCACCTTCTTCGGTCATTTCTTTAGATTTTTTGGGGAAAAAAATCACGGACAAGAGTTTTTGTCTTCAACAGAAAATTGTTTCTATTTCGCGCCAGTGAAGATGTGCTTGGAATGTTGTCATCAGTGCTCGCTGCAAGCTTTTGCCTTCAACTGTTTCTTGGGCCAGAGAGGGGGAAGCAAGGTCATCGTACAAGAAACGTTGCTCGAGTAATACCGTCGCGTTTCGTAAACAAATACGTTAGTAAACGATTCTGCCGCTAGAAGCGCTTGAGTCAAACTCTAAGTTTTCTGCACGAAAAATACGAACATGCACAAACGTTTTCTTGCAGAAATCGTGCTGTCTGAACTGCACGGTTCTTTACGTCCACTCTGCACGAAAACCGTAGCGTGCATACCGTGCTTTACATCAATACTGAAATTAAGGGCTTTTATGTTAAACGAAAAACATTAAACTAAATTCTAGGAATGTGTAACAAGTTAATGCTGTAGTTTTAGAATCGTTAAATAATGTTACTATTTTAATCGAAGAAACTAGGAATAAATCTGTTTCCAATGTTTGGGATATTATTAGTAGACTTATAATAACCGTACTGGGTCGTCAAAAAAAGTACTAGTACAAATCATAATTGTGATGTTATAAATTAAACAAAAAATGTTAAGAAAACAATTTGTACTATTAATTAGTATTATAATATGAAATCTTTGTTTTATTATATTATGACTGCTAGTTGGAAGTCTATTATAATTAATCATGCTTTACAGTGTGGTGCGCACAGTAAATTGTAATAGGCGAATCATGTAAACAAATGAATAAATAAATCGTATAAATCAAAGGAACGTAGGATTGCGTTTTTCTATTTTACGAGAAATGTATTTATTCATTTTCCTTCCCACAAAAATTAAGACACTGCAAGCACTGTCAACACTGATTACATTGAAGATCATATAATTACTAACATTAAAATATGCCCCTCCGTATGTAAAAGCATAAAAAGTAAATTATGGATAATTGTTTAATAGCGTGAATTTTGATGAACAGAGATGAGAGAATGTAGAAAATAATTGCACCGAGATAAACCGTCTCCCTATTAATGAGGATACCAATATTTGAATTCATTTTACAATCACGAAACAGCAAAATCTGTTAAAACATTTCCCCATCCAGTTTACGCATGACATCGTTTAACGTCCAGTCCTTTGAACTATCCGCAGCCTCCCTGACCCGCCGCATCCGATGACTCTGCTCCAGCGGCGACTCCCCCTCCCCCGTCACGGGGTAGCGCCTGCCCTCCGCCCACTCGTGCGAGGCCAATATCTAACGTCAACCTCCATCAGGGGCGGCCGCTCCTCCAGCCACGCCCCCTCCAGCGCCTCCTCCGGCGCCCGATGGAGGTCACGAGCGCGCGCGAGCGCACGCGGCGGCGGCGGCGGCTAATCCGAAGGGTGTTTACGTTTCCCAGGCGGAGGCGGCGGCGGCGGTGGCGGCGGCGGCGCGTGGCGGTTACGCCAACTAATTTATCAAAACAGCCCGCGGCCCGCCGCCCTCCACGCGCCCCGCCCCTGCAGTCAAACGCCGCCGCCGCCGCCGCCGTTGCTCCACCACCGCCCGGCCGCGTGCCCGGGATTAACCGCACCGCCCCCACCCCCGCCCCCGCCGATCGGGGATACGTCATCATCCCCGCACCGCCGCCGCCGTCCTTATTCTTCTGCGGCTGCGCGCCCATAAATAATTTCGAATAACGTTTATGAGCCACTTCTGGGCTTTGGCTCGTAAATCATTAGCCAAACACGGAGACCCTCGCGGTCGGGTGGGCGGGCGGCGGCGAGGGCGGCGGCGGCGGCGGTGGCGGTGGCGGAGTACGCGTGGTGTGGAGCGGTCTTCCTTTCAATGGACCGTCCGGTCCCCGGTGTTCACTCCGAACCCTGAATGAATGCGAATCTCGTGTAATTATCACGCTGCACGAATTGAAATGGAATGGGACTGGCAAATATGAATGTTTATTACATATCAGTTTATTGAACTTTAACAATTGCTTTTAATATATTTTTCGTTGAATATTTTCCTTCTTTCTATACGTGACTGTAAAATGTCATGTCCATATGCTGAAAATGCTTTGATATCTTGCGAGGTTTATTTTAATTTATGCGTTGTCTAACAGTCCCTGATCGGTTAGATTACATGAATGCTTTTACGAAATGAGTAAAAGTATGAAGAGGTAAGATAATTTAAATATTCATAATTATTATGTTTCTCATTACTCATTGGACGTTTTGGGTGAACAAAATTGAGAAAAAATATTTATTTGAATATGATGTAATAATAAATGGGCGTATGTGTTTACAGTTTGTTCATGCCTTATTTTACGTGGTGGGACTTGGGCCATCAGGATCGCTCTTCCTTCTGACCACACAAATTCGGCTATACCCCTTTCACATTGTAGCGGAGAAAGAAGGTATTACTGAATGGATCGAAACAGACGATTTGAATTTAGTTCAGATGCTTCTTTTAGGTTTGAGGGTCTTTTACATGCAGAAAATCTACTACATAGGACACATGACTTTATTTCCCATTCGAAGTATGGCGACGAAGGATTGTTTCGCCCTTAAAATCTGCGGATTTGACCTGGTTTGAACCCACCAACTTGGATACGCTGACAGTTATACCACCGAAACAGCATAGTCGCATATTGAATGGAATTAGTTTATTCTACTGGCAAATATGAACGAGAGATAACAAATTAGTCTCATTCTCCTCTGATTTATCAAACATCATTATTTTCGCCGAGTGCCTCTTCTTTTGATTTTGTTTGTTAGGCACAAACGATAGAACTTGTTGAGCACTTAATTTCGATGTGAGTCACATGATCTCTGTTTCTTGACAGCCGACCTAATGTGATGAGTAATGAACTAGTTGTAATGTAATTTTTGGACATTTTTACATTTCGTATTTTGCACTTGGCTCAAACTTTTAAATAAACAAATAAATAAAAAGTGTTTCTTGAGTATCGATCAGACATAAATCTGAACCCTGATAGGAAGGTATATGAAAAATCGAATAACCATTAAAAAGGTATAGAGTATGCTTAACGAGGCGGTGGAAATATCCCTACTTTGAAGCGGAGTACTGGTGGAATTGAAGGGATTTTGTGATAAAACTTACGATGTAAGTAGGGATGAGCTCGCAATGAAGATCACTGAAAGAAGGGGATTCAGGGCAACCATTAAGAAGAGGAGGATCATTAAATATGAAAATCCTAAAATAGGAGAATCCCTTTCGAAATGACTTTGGGAAACCTAAAAAGTTGGATAATCGAGATTGTATGTAAGATTTAGTGAATTGTGATGAATTCCTGATTTGACTTTCGTAAGTGAGCATATGTCTAATGATATCTTCGAAGAGATGGATATGGAGTTAGAGAGGAGAAGATTGGAATGAGTTATGAGATCTTTGACTGAGGGCAGGTCTATGATACATGTGGAGTTTTCTAGGTAAGGTAAGGTAAGTTCAAAGAGAACTCGGATGAATTATACTGAGTTTTTGGAAGGTAATCATGCTAGTAGTGGAGGGGTATGATAGTATGGCGTAGACAAAAGAGTTTAGCGAGATGGTTGAATTTGATCAGCCATTCAGTGGTTCAATCAGAGTTTGATCCAGGTGAGCTCATCAGGAGTTGCGCCATCCAATACTTAGCTTGATTATTAGCGAATTCCAGTATATGACTTGGTTATCAGCGAAGAGAACGAGGGAAGGGTTTAGCATTTTCAGTGCATCACAAGCGAAGATATTAAAGAGAACTATTATTGTTGTTTACTGAATATTGTTTTACGTAACCTGTGATGGATGCATTAGACGGAGCTACTCACGTACTTCTAATTAATTATTATTATAGTATGTGACTGCTGTAAGATACGTTTCCCTTCTCCGACATCATTGGAATAAATAGAAAAATGAAGCGTAGCGCGAAGTTCAGATAGGTGTTCGAAGATGACAGTGGTGGTGTTAGAAGGGGGCGACTGGGGCGGTGACAGTAGCAGGGATGTTTAAAGTAGTGCGGGCGGCGACAAGTGATTTTCAGGCGAGTGAGAAAGACGCGAGAGTGAGATTAGCGGTGGCGGTGGGAGGGGCGGAGGCGGTGGAAACGGGGTGTCAATGCTAGTAGTACGAATACAGAGAACAGTTAAATTAGCTCAGGACATGCTGATAGTGGAGGGGTTAAGTCTGACGGAAAACTGTGGTTGCTTTGAGAGTTGAGCCTTGAGAGTGGTGGCGGCCCTTTAGATAAGCGGAGGCTTTGAAAATAGCTGGGACATTGAACGTTGTTGAGGCCAAGGGAGAGAAGGGAACCTTGAGAATGTCGGGAGCGTTGAGAATGGCGGGCACGTTGAGAATGGGAGGAGTGTTGAGAATGGCGGGAGCGTTGAGAATGGAAGGAGCGTTGAGAATGACGGGAACGTTGAGAATGGTGGGAGGGTTGAGAATGGCGGGAGCGTAGAGAATGGCGGGAGCGTAGAGAATGGCGGGAGCGTAGAGAATGGCGGGAGCGTAGAGAATGGCGGGAGCGTAGAGAATGGCGGGAGCGTAGAGAACGCTGGGGGCTCTGTACATGGCGTGAGCGTTGAGAATTGAGGATGGGTTGAGAATTGGAGAGGGGGAGGGATCTTGAGCGGTTGATTGGTGAGAGTGATAGTGCTGGAACGGCGAGAGTAGTGGTCATAGAGATGCAGCGATGAGGCGGTATCGGTGTCGGGGGCGGGCGGAGTCGGCGTTGTCTGCAGCAGGGGCGGCGTGGGCGGCAAGGACGGCGGGAGGATGGGGGGAGGGGTGGACGAAGGCGCCGCGACGCGACGCGAGCGGCCGGTAGCCGCGATGGGCCGATAAGCACCACTTCCACCTGGGGGGCTCCGGAGACAAATTATTGGGGAATTAGCAGCCGCTTACGGCCCGCCATATTTACACGGCGCGTCGGCCAGGTTACGGTGCCTGATTTGCATCTGGCCGCATCAGATAAGGCCGCGGGCGAGGAGCGACCTACCTGCGCCCCCGTCCCCCTCCCGCGCCGCACACACACATACATGACGCACGAAGGACGTCCTGGCGCCCCAACGTGTCTGGGTGGTCGCGCGTCGCGCTCACTAACTAGGTGACGTGCTCTACGAGAAGAAGCCTCCCCTCTGATACATTTATTGCTTTGCGCTCATCACCGGATCCATTTACGCTTATCTCCTATCGCTCGGAGAGTGATGCATTCGTCTTGCATTCGTTCTAGTAGAAGACAATGGGGCCGAGTTGTTTTGGAACTTGTAAGTTGAAGAAGATCAATTATCTGATTGAAGAGTGTGTTTGGCATTGTGGATGTTATATTCAGCAGCAATAATGTCTTTACAAAGAGCATTAATATTACTTAACGAGAATAAAATAATTGAATTTAAGTATTTCACATAGCTAATTTATTATTTTTTATTGAAGTTTTCTTTACAAACATAATTGCATCGTAGTATTCAATTTTCTTCATTTTTATAGTTTTCGTACAGCTACGGTGAAAAATTACATTGCCAATTGTATTCCGCATCTTTACATTTTAGTAGTTAAATTGGATTAATCAATATTGAGTGTCTCCATGATGGAAGCCTCCAGGTCAGCTGCTACAATATGGAAACACTCTTTTCGTTGCTAGTCATCTCAATGTTTGTATAAAAATAATTTCAAAGGCTATAGCCGGGTAAGATGGTCAAAAGTGCCCCCGCACGAAATGAGTAATCAACTAGTGAGTGCTTTTACTAACACAAAAAGACTATTTGTGATGATATAATTCAGTCCCCATCCCCTCATCTCGCCTCTGAAAATGAGAAAACCTGAATTTTCACAAATTATTTTTTTAGCGAGATTTTTCCTACAAACTTATACCGACAAAAGTACCCAATTAAAGTGGAGGTAGTTTCTCTTTCATATGCTATTTTTTAAAATATTTTTTGGCGCCAAATTTGAACGTAAAAAAATTCCTAAATGTAAAAAAATGGAAAAAATCGTGAATTTCAGTATGTTGTTTTAGAGGTGGCGATCCCAAAAAATTCTCAAAAATGCCTGAATTATATACCTATTATCCCAGTATTTTTCCAGATTTTTTTATTGGTGCGCCATATTGAAAAAAAATAAAAATCACATTTTTAACCTATTTTTGGCATATAAATACATGATTATTCGTTGTTCTATTACGAAAAAAATTCCCGAAAGTTCCTGTGATATCAGCAGGTATATCGGATTTTTTTCAGATTTTTTTTTAATGGTGCGCCATATAAAAAAAATAAAAACTGCATTTTTACCCTATTTTTAGCATATAAATACATAAATATTCATTGGTCTGTTATGATAAAACTTCCCAAAAGTTCCTGTGACATCAGCAGGTATACCAAATTTTTTTTCAGAATATTGTGATTAGTATGCCATCTATAAAAAAAATAAAAACTGCATTTTTAACCCATGTTTATCATATAAATACATAAATATTCATTGGTATGTTATGAAAAAAATTCCCAAAAGTTCCTATGACATCAGCAGGTATACCAAAATTTTTTCAGAATTTTTTGATCTGTGTGCCAACTATAAAAAAATAAAAACTACATTTTTGAGCTATTGTTAGCATATTACTACATGAATATTCGTTGTTCTGATGTGATAAAAATTCTCAATAGCTCCCGTGACATCAGTCGGTATAACAACATTATTTCAGATTTTTTGACTGGTGCTCCATATTGAAAAATATTGAGAAAACAATTTTTTTCTTGTTTTTTGCCGTATTTATGCCATATAATAGTGAATTTATTCCTTTATAACCATAATTTTGTATTAAATATAATTATTTTACTTTCTATTTAAAATAAGAATGTATATACTGTATATACATATTTTTCAATTTGGTTTTGGTGCCAAAGTCTAAATATATATTTACTAAAAAAAAATTAAAATGCAATATTTTTTATTTTATTGATAAAATTTATGTAATGTAATTTTATTTAATTTTGACAAAAGAGATGTTTATAATAAATCGCAATTTTTAAACAGTTGAATTATAAATATTTGAATTTATAGGAATGCACTATTGAAGTTTCACTCACAGTTTTAGTCTTCATCGGTGTCATCGTCTAACGTTGGCACAATGCCATCGGGCGTCAAAAATATTTTTCAATTTTTCAGCTGGTTTGAGAATGCGAGACAGGTAACGAGCATGAGACAAATAGTATATAATACTAGCTAAATGCCGAAACAACAACAGATAGTGCGTCTACCATTAGCGCAGTCACATGCATATCGTAGAATACCCGATTTTCCGATGCTATTGGGGGTTATATTCTATAAAGCATTTATAAACTGTTCTTTTCTTGTGCCTCGATGGAACCCTCGAATTTCACGATGGTTGGTTTTTTTCTTTAAGAAACGCAGTTTGATATTATCATTGCCATTTAACATTTCTGCTAAATATGATATTGGCCTGTGATAATTGGTATGTCCCGGTAAAGAATATTTTCAATTCCTTTTCACTCATTTCCGGAAATCTAACAAATCATCGGAAGTGATTTGTTTAAAGGGCACAGTTTTGCGGTTCCATTTATTATCGTCCAATTTCATTTGCCAACGTGTTCTCTACATCTTTCCTGTTATTGATTTGATCAACAACTTCTTGCACCATATCCTGGTCTGAATTTAAACGTTTGGCCAAATGTGTTGTTTAGGTAACATGCAACTTTGCATATCGAACCAACTTTTGGTAATAGTTTTGTTGTCCAACTGATTGTGCAGTAAATTATATTTTTTACCTAAAACGCCGTGAACACTTTCCACTGGCCAAACGAATTTTAGTTACCAAACACGACTCATTCGATTGTTTTGTTGACAGTTGTTTCTGCGTTCCCTTAAATGCTGGCATCAATACCTTATAACCATCAGTTTCCAATTCATTTTTGACGTCTCTAAATCCTCTATCTAAAACGAACACATCTCCATCCTTAAGTAAAGACTTTAAGCCATCTGTTTTCGACAGAATATCTCTTAAAATGGTAGCATCATTTTGATTCGCATAATACGGTCCCGGTACGTCAATTACAAAACCATCAGTGGTACAGGATTGTAAAAGGTTTACACAGAGGTAAGCCTTTCTGAACGGAGTAAGATTTGCGCTGATAGTCGTTGTTTTTGCTTTTCTGGTGTCGATAATACGTTCCGTCACATATGATCATGAGATTATTTTCAACATTATGTAGTTTCTTTGCGACAATGGCAGTATGATTATCTATGAAATATTCTCTACTGAACGCCTGGAATCCAAATCGGTTGGGCAAAACATCTTTTTCAAATGAATTTAACACTGATGTGATAAATCAGAAACTTGTTGTTCACGGGCCTCCAAACCAAGAACAGTAGATATTAATTTATTTGAATTTCACTCCTCAATTTAAACAAAAATACAACGAGTGCTTGGACTACAGTTCTAGATTCTGATGTTCTCATTGAGGTTAACAATTCAGCTAACATGTTAATGTTTTCCCAATTTAAACTTGTTAACACCTTCAATTTTTCGTCACTCATAGAATAATTGCCAATTTTGTCATGAAGACTTGAATCTACTTCGATTGATAACTGTTCCATGAATTTAGGCAACCTCTTGTACATCCATAGAACAAGAATCAGCAACAGCATTAATATTTTGAAGTTCTTCATCATAAACCGTTTCTTTATTAAATGAGCTTTACCAGCATCTATTGCCATTTGGAATCATAATTCTCATTTTTGCAAACACTTGCATTCGAGCATCAAATGGTATTAGTACTATATTCTTTTTTTCATGGCATAAACAACAATATTTGTGTGTACTAACGACTCGTGGAAATGGCATTTCAATGTATTCGACAGGTACTTTTTGCGGCGAATTATACGTAATACTCATCTGTTGATTCCGAGATTGCTTGACTATTTGATGGTGTAACTTCATCAAGCGATAAATGAAAAGAATCTTGCGAACAAGTTAACTGTGCCTCATAGTAATCCGCTCTTTTTGTTTCTTGCATGTTTCGTAATGCTTTGCCAATAATTTTCTTACACTTTGGACATAATTGATCTCCAGCTGTAACATTCTTATTTAAAAAACTGCTTATAGATGTAACTTCACTTTCTGAAATTGTCTCTTTAGTTCCTGCAATTTTCCTTAAATATACGCTGCAACGACAACATTTACTATTATCCGTTTTCCCGCCTTTTTTGCTGGTACATCCAGTGATTCAGTAGACATATTCTATAATTAAAAACAATGAAACCTTAAACTTAATATAATTCTTTTGCAAATGTTATAACATATACTAGAATCTAGAATGTATAAAGGTTACTTACTTCACAATGATAATTATTACAATTAATAAAACAAAACTTTCACTTGATTTTATTTTATTTCACGATTTAAGAAAAAAACGCACGTATTATTTCTTTCGCCTACTAAGCTCGTCGAAGAACTGAGAAGTATGCGCGTCAAAACTGATTGTCGGAATTAATAACTGACTGTCGATCTTTATTATTGCAACAGTGCTTCGGCGAACCCAACATCTATGAATGTTTAATTTTTATTAGCTTATTCTATTTGACGTATTTATGTCGAATTTCCTTGTTTATATTTTATAAAACAAGAAAAAATTGTTTTCTCAATATTTTTTCAATATGGAGCACCAGTCAAAAAATCTGAAATAATGTTGTTATACCGACTGATGTCACGGGAGCTATTGAGAATTTTTATCACATCAGAACAACGAATATTCATGTAGTAATATGCTAACAATAGCTCAAAAATGTAGTTTTTATTTTTTTATAGTTGGCACACAGATCAAAAAATTCTGAAAAAATTTTGGTATACCTGCTGATGTCATAGGAACTTTTGGGAATTTTTTTCATAACAGACCAATGAATATTTATGTATTTATATGATAAACATGGGTTTAAAAATGCAGTTTTTATTTTTTTTATAGATGGCATACTAATCACAATATTCTGAAAAAAATTTGGTATAACCTGCTGATGTCACAGGAACTTTTGGGAAGTTTTATCATAACAGACCCAATGAATATTTATGTATTTATATGCTAAAAATAGGGTAAAAATGCAGTTTTTATTTTTTTTTATATGGCGCACCATTAAAAAAAATCTGAAAAAAATCCGATATACCTGCTGATATCACAGAACTTTCGGGAATTTTTTTCGTAATAGAACAACGAATAATCATGTATTTATATGCCAAAAATAGGTTAAAAATGTGATTTTTATTTTTTTCAATATGGCGCACCAATAAAAAAATCTGGAAAAATACTGGGATAATAGGTATATAATTCAGGCATTTTTGAGAATTTTTTGGGATCGCCACCTCTAAAACAACATACTGAAATTCACGATTTTTTCCATTTTTTTACATTTAGGAATTTTTTTACGATTCAAATTTGGCGCCAAAAATTATTTTAAAAAATAGCATATGAAAGAGAAACTACTCCACTTTAATTGGGTATTTTTGTCGGTATAAGTTTGTAGGAAAAATCTCGCTAAAAAATAATTTGTGAAAATTCAGGTTTTCCTCATTTTCAGAGGCGAGATGAGGGGATGGGGACTGAATTATATCATCACAATAGTCTTTTTGTGTTAGTAAAAGCACTCACTAGTTGATTACTCATTTCGTGCGGGGGCACTTTTGACCATCTTACCCGGCTATAGCCTTTCGAACGTTTACCTGTCGTTTTATGACACAAGAATAGATAAAATAACAAGTTTTAGCGGTTTATTGTATGTAGGAATTTATAAAAATGTATTGCTTTATGATAATAGAACTTCACTTCTGTCAATAGTAAAATGTTGCTTACTGAAATTGACATAATGGGGTCACAAGACATAGTAACCTAAGAGTGAAATGTAGTAAGTGCATTGTTTTGAAACTAAAGGGATCAGAACGCTCCTCTTGTAATGTTAAACACGCTATTATATTGGCATTTCCATTGTTTGTTACAATAGCCACTGCGGAAATTACGAACAAAAGCTGAGGTGAAAAAGAGTCGCCGGAGAGAGGTGGAAGAAGCTAGACACCTACGAGTAAGCGAGAATTGAAGAGCTGGGCCTTGTGCCGGTTGCCTGCTTACAGCTGCTACCTGCTCATTGCTCGCACAACGGATCGTGACTGACTTTACTCCGGCGAGACACACGTCAACCGATAAGAAATCGCGGTAGTGAATCACATGACTTTATTGCTTTGTTATTAAGTCTTCGTTTTCTATAATAATATCTTGTTTTCTGTGTCAATGGAATTTGAACAAATAGTGACAGTCTCCGCTACTAGTGTGGTATTGTTCCCACTACGGATTGCGACTGATTTACAACCGATGTGAGACAGACTCGTCAAGATTTTCTAGCCTGTGGATTCCTAGTTTTAGGATAAGGTGTTGCTTGAGGATGCTGCGACGTCATAACGGAAATTTATTTATTTAACCTTATCTGATATTAGTATTACATTAAATACATTTGTTTACATCTAAATTATTCTAGTCTAGTGTATTAAATACTTATACAATTAACTGTCTTTTTACATTTTTTCTAAAGATAATTTTTTATATAATTCAAATCCGTTATAAAATATTTGCTTGGACAGTTTTGTTTCAATTATTGACTAAATTGTGGGGTTGAATGGTTTCTTTATGTTTTTTCTATTTTGTTTAAATAATTTCCTGATTTCTGAAGTTCAATTAATTTATAATAAAATAGCGTATTATAATGCATAATCTTATTGACATAAATTTCTGTATCTAACATGTCTAGCACTAGAGTGTATATATTGCTTTGAATTATAGTCCTCGTAGCTCTATTTTGTTGCACTTGTAGTAGCTTAATTTGAGATTTTTTTGCGGCCAATTAGTGTCGTTGGACGGTCATCGAAGTGAGGTGCAATTATGAATTTGTATATCGAACATCTTGCATTTATATTCGACCCACTTTTGTATCAAATATTGATCGTATTTTAAGTTTTCTTAACTATGTACTCTATGTCATCTTTAATTTACTATCGATAAATACTTCCAAGTTTTCATTTTGTACACCTGTAGTATTTTCTTTTACGTCAATGGTGATTAATTGTGTTTCTTTTCAATATACCCTACCAGTGTGTAAAATTAAAAAAAAAAGTCTTTTCAATATTCTTTTATCCGTAACCACTCTTGAAGTGCAATACTCCTTGTAAGTACAATTTGTAAATACACTCTGCACTTCGCTACATGAGGGGGGTGGTGCGTGCCGGTGTGGCGGTGTGGAGCCGAGCTGTGCATGGCGGGCGAGACAGTGTGCTGCTGCAAGTACCTGGAGGGGGCACGACGCTCGGATGGGCGGGGCGGTGCTGCGTAGTGAGGTGCGGGACGGGTCGGGGCGGGTCGGGGCGCGAGGCGGGGGAGGGGGTGGGCGGGGGCGGGGGCGGGGCGAGGGCAGGCGACGACGGCGCCGCGTGCCAAGCGCGCACAAAGCTCTCGCGCTCGATTAGCTGCTCGTCCGCGGGGGCGGCTGAGGAGGCTCTGCGGTCGCCAAATGCCTCGGCGACAGGCGAAGGTTGCGCCACATACGATGCGACACTCGCAGAGGCCAGGATCAGGTGCAGACGCCAGGTGACGATTACAACGACACCAACGTAGTAGTAGGCATATCATTGTTATAACAACTATATTAGTCCTGTCAATATGTTAAAAAGATAAGATACCTAATGCATTGATTTTTTTTTTCAATAATGTCTGATCCAATCTCAGAAATGCGTTTTCTGACACACGAGTATCTAAAGAGTGCTGCTTCAAAATATGAGGTTTCCGAACAGTACAGCTGCTTGGATCGTACTTACGACACAAACTCACAAATTTACAAAAAAACATAAATTTTTACAGAAGAAATAAAAATTGTTGTTCAGAAGGAAAGTTCTCAAGCAGAGTCGATTGGAGGTCACTTGAACAATGTCTGACCATAGCATTGCTGATGATTGCGTCGCTATACGTAGGGCATCTGTCGTTGTGTGTACTAAGACAAACTGTTTTATCTCGAGTAGCATAGAAAGGAATGTAGGAATGTAGGTCATCCTCGTATGTAGTAGTTTTTTCCTGTTTAGCAAACAGGAGAAGTTGTTGGGAAATAAAAATAAATGAATGCAGAAAACCTCTTGAGAGATCGAAGAATGTAGACCTGCTTAGCCGATGCACGATACCAAGTATAGTAGTGAGGCTGTGGATAGTTTATAAATATATCAATAAGAACTGGATATTCTAAACAGAAGAAATAAAAATTGTGGTTCAGAAGGAAAGCTCTCAAGCAGAGTTGAATTGGAGGTCACTTGAACAATGTCTGACCATGGCACTGCTGATGATTGCGTCGCTTTACGTAGGGACATATCGACATCCACATGAAAACTCACTACTAGAGCGTTTCTAAGTAAACTTCCAAAGCACACCGTACACCTTCGAGCAATCCTCGCAATCCTGGTTTGCGTTGATAGGGAATCAGTCGTTACGACTAATTTCCACAAGGAAAAACAAAATTCGGTGGCGACAGATTTACGATAGGCATACATGAGTCTTACGAGCTGCACTTTAATGTGTGTATAGTTTTTAATAGTTATCTGTGCACAATATCGTTATAGAGATTCTAATGATCGGCGACAAAAAGCCCGAGGGACTATTTGTCGGCCGAGATTGTGAGACCAGTAACGCCCGTTGCACGAACATGATTTGATTTTTTACGTAATAATATTGATTCCGAATTACTTATTTACTAATTAACTATTTGTTAATTTGACTAGGCATGTTTTTCATATTTTCCCAGCCATATTTCCCTCTCATAGTTCCCTTCTCAAGAGAACATTTAGCATCATTCAACTATTGTCGTATTTTCCTCATAACCATGATCTCTCTGATCCCATTAATTGTGCCCATCGAGCTCTGTAGTGAAGGCAATAATAAGCAATATGTATCAGTAAAAAATGAAATTTTTTAGCACTATGATATCCAGAAGAGTCGGTTTTATTTCCGAGTACCTAGTATTTCACAGTACCTAGTGAAATCATTAGTCCCCCATGTTACACACCGAGAGCTGCAATAATCCTCTCTCACTGGAATGTTAAATCTGGCGGCAACCTACATGACGGCTTGCGGGTACCTCACTCTAGGTGTCTTCCTTCAGAGGGGCACCGTCCCGGCCGCATATAAGCAAACTGCACATGTATTCGGCACCACCACCTGATTGGCTAGCGGGCGCGGTGTGCGATACAGCGACAAATTCGTTTATGTTCTCTTACTAGGGAAGTGTTGTAAGTTCGTTTTAAGAGCAGGTTTGTCACTTTGTCAACTTCACGTATACGTTTTTTATTTATCACTATTCATATACTTATATTTTATTCCCTTTTTCTGTTATTCGCATTTTGTTATCAGTTTTAAATCATTTTATCTATCTACTGTGACCACTTGTTTTTCATAGGAAAAGAGGAAAAAACCTGACACATTACTACAGAATTACTACTATTCGAAAGTGGCGCGCCTAGTGTTCAAAATAAACTATAGGATACGCTAGTGTACTTAGTAGGCGAGGCGACGTTCAGCTTTCGTTGAAATCGTTCTTTCTGTAAGAAGCAGCGGAACGGGCAGACTGTGTTCCGGAAGAGAGAAGATCGACGAATCGGGGCATTCAACACGGCCGACAACCAATAGCACTTCAAAACTCTTCAGAGATAAACGAAGAGGTAATTTAATTTCCTTAAATTTAAATCATGCAAATATAGCAAATGCGTAGAAGAAAGTGCGTTATAGAAAACAACGTCTTGAAAGGAAAGAGGACAGCACGTGTTGTAATTAGGAGTGTAATTGACACATATTGTATTCTTCCGTTCAGTTTTATTTTTCCGTCATGTCTTGTTCTTCATGCAACGGTTATAATCCAAAAGAGTATTTGATGATTATAACAAAGAAGCATTTCTTTACATAGTTGGTGGAATGAACAATCCATTGCACGTTACTTTGGATTCATTTGAATTTCATTTCCTCCTTACATATTGACTGAAATGAAATTCGTGGACACGCGGGGCCCATGAAGCAAGGTGATCCCAAACGCGTGAGTCAAGAGACCGAGGCAATGACGGCAGTAGGCGACCGCTATTTGAAGGTCACGGGTCGACGCAAGAAAGACTGCAAAGCTCTTGTGTAGCAGATCCTCGTTTACCTACCTGTGGATAACAGTAAGAACGATCCATAAGGATACAATCATTATTTGGAAATCTAGTCAGATCAGATAATGCAATAGGCATTCTAGGAAGGACTTTCAATTATTCAAAGATAATTTAAAACCATTAAATAAATCATTCTTTAATCAGGTAACATTAAATCTGAAATTCAAGTGATGTGTTACATATGCTACGATTGGGAAAGATTAGCAGAAAACCTAGTCAGTGAAAATGTACTGTAATGATAGCTTGCAATTATTATGTTGTTTTCTTACAAGAAAAAACATATTTGAATTGTTGTGTGTACTATATGAAATCGTAAATGAACCGGAAAGGGAATAAGGAGATTATAGAATAATTTGTTAAAAAGATATATTCGTTTGATTTGAATGAGCGCTAGAGTCCTGTTAATACAGAAAATTTACATCCCTGAGATTCCAGTAAGGATAATTTTTTTTGTACAGGTTTTAAAAATACAAGTAGGTTACATATTTGGCACCCAACTCGATGCCAACTAAATCTGTAATATATAACCCCTTAAAGGGTACACTACACCTATATAATTGATCATTGTTATATTGATAAATCAAGGATTCTCGTCTCAATATTTGTAATAGATCATTAAAAGTTTAGTTTTAGGTGAGGGAAACAAATCTCGCCGGTGATGTGGCGAGACTAAATCCAAGACCTGTCGGTCAACGACGCTGAGGCAATGCTGTGGCCTAAGAGCTATTATAGCTGGTGAATCCAGAATGGCGAAGAGAACAGCACGACCCATCTGAGGGCTGCCTGAGGGAGATGCCACAAAACGAGGCCGTGGGATGGGACTGCGCGCTTTTTGCCAGAAGGCACTGCACGTGACACTCCGTGCCCCATTCTTCAGCGGCCCGCGTCGCCCGCGGAGACGAACACGACCTCACGTCTCACGTCTCACGTCTCACGCGGAAATACGAAATCTCCAATTTATAGGGAAACTAGCTAACGTACTCGCCTTTGACGGAAGTAAATTTGATTTGTACAATTTTAGCGTATACAATTTAAAACCAAGAAAAAGTTTTACTTTTCGAGCCGCATTGCCGAAACAATAGCCTTCGAAATAAAGCATAACTATATTTTATCGAAATATTTCCACCTACAATATGTTAACAATTTCAAACAAAAGAAAATAACATATCACATTGATGTAAAATAATTTTCAGTCTGTGATAATGTCTGTAATCTTATCTTGGGAATCCACACTCAATTTCATAACATGGTGATACCACTGCATTTTAACAGGAGGTATTGATTTATGGCCCTTCATAAAATCGTAATTAAATACAAAATCAATCATTTGTATGTCTTCAAGCGGAATAATAGTTGCATTTTTTAGTCAAAACTCTAAACTGTGTATTATTTTTGTTGTTTTTTTTCACGAGTTCCTCAGTATCTAACGAAAACAGAAACCTCTTTCACATTTCCGGAGGCCGGAGGCTATCGTCTCCTTGCAGTGTATACCTGAATTGTACATTAGTCTTACAGATTTAAACATCTTTAATTAACTAATGAAAATTACTATTACTTTCCCGTATAATAAACTTCGTCTATACGGAATAATATACGTAGTATAGGGAAAGTTTTGTACAGCTGCGCAAAAAACGGCGGATTTTCGGTCGAAAAAAATTCATTGCCGAGTCCTGATAATGAAAAATTGGATAAATCCAGTACTAACTTAAGAAAAAAATCCTCTAACACGCGGTGTCGCCAGAATCCCTGTTTTGTGGGTCCCTGATACGGAAAAACCAATTGGCGGCAAAACGTCCATCCGTAGTAATTTCCGCAAAAACAGCTCCAAATTTTATCGTTAAGTTTCTTGTAAGAATAGAGTAAAATGTACTTATAAAGGGAGCGTCGGTCAGATTTTGACGGTGAACTCTAAATTTTTTGAAAATTGCAAAATTTTGAAGTTTTCGTCTTCCCACAACTACAAAATTGAAAAGAGATAATACCTTCAAATAAAATTTGTTCTCCATAGTGAGTTCTCTCATTACATTGACCATGTACATTTTTTGAAAATTATAGTAGTTTTCGCACAATATTGCGAGCAATACGTACAATTTTAAAATTACAATTTTTACATTACATTACATTACATTACATTACATTACAATTAAACATTAAACGATTTTCTCAAAAGCGTTTCCTAATTTTTTCTTTAACCGTTTGGTAGCGATAGTGCTAAATGTACTTATGAGATATAAACATCGGCTTGCTCTGTTATTGTTTTTTTAAAAGTTACAAAAATGTAATTTCATTGACTTGTCTTTCACGTCGTTAATATTCATATCAGCGGCAATTTGTCATATTATATTTATGAGTACATGTGCTTTATATTATGTCAGGTAAAGTTTCTCAAAAAACGCAACCTTTATCGTTGAAAACTTGCTAAAAATTCTGCGTTTTCAAAAACGCTAAAACGCCATTTTCAAAAACTACTCCAAATTTTTAGTTGAAACTTTTCAAAACGGTAGTGCTAGTTGCGCTCTTTAAGTTCATTTCGGGGTATTTTTTTCATCTTTTCAAAAATTATCGAAATGTAATTTTTTAAATGTCTCTCACGCCGTTAATATGCATATTCCAGCAATTTGTAAACACTATTATGTTGTTAGAGAAAGTATGCTTCGTATGACTTCAATTGAAGCCTTTTGAAAACTCAAACATTTTCTATGGAAAAGAGCTTCAAATTTCCATTCTACAGTAGCGATTAACTACCATTTTCTTGCAAACAGCACCAAATTTTCCAAAGGAAATCGCTATTTAGGGGGAGGTTTTATTCTTCCTTAATATTCTTAAACTAATATAACCTCAGAAACTATTAGGTAACCGAAAAAATTAAGATTTCAAAAATGTATTTTGGGCGTCGATAGATGGCAAGAGTATATGGCATGTCCGAATAACTAGCCGAAAACCAAAGAAAATAGAAAACTAATACGGGGAAAGTCTGTGCCATTCTGTACTCTAGGTTTTAAACAATCTATGGTTGAACCTTGTATTAAAGGTATGGTTATGGAAACAAATATACGCTTCTTAAATTAAATCCCCGATGTAAGAAGCGTAGGAGCACAAAGAACCCTATCTCAGTCCGCCCCCCGCTCTTGCAGACAGGGCTGTAACTCGCCGCAGCAAGATGCGCCCTAAAGGGAAGTCCGCCATAATCAGAACAGCCCATCGCGTACGCCCTCAGCACGGAACCCAGATCTCATCTCATTCGCCGAGAACTTGGACGCGAGTTTAGCGCCGGGGGGCACGCATCGACATTTCTCGGGCTCGCCGCTAGAGGGCATCGGAGCGCAGCCCCCTCCCCCTCTCCCTCCCCTCCCCGCCCCCGCGCTCGCGCACCCCGCCTCGTTCTCCGCTACGGTTGTATTATGTAAATGGCCAGATAAGCAGCAGATAATTGTAAACTCTCGCCCTTCTCCCCGCTCTCTTTTTTTGCTGAAATCCTTTTTCACTTTCTTGGGAGAATTTTTAATAGCCTTTAAGTACTTTATTTCCTTCCCGGAAAATTAAAGCGATCCCGCCGAGTCTTTTACGCTGCTCTGCTCCGGGGGCGGCTCAAATAGCCGCAGCGCCTCCGGGCCTCCGGGAGCGGAGCTCTCCGGCAGGCTGGCGCAGTGGGAGCCGCTTTTTTGTGGCGTAGTGCTGATGCGGGGGCGGGCAGCTGCGATTCTTTTTATTTTTTTTCTATACTTAGCATAGACGACGTACGGTAATTGTGCAAATATATTGGTGACAAGAGTTTGACGCGAGAAGCACGCGTGCAGATAGCAAGTACCAGAAATCAGAATAAAAACTTAAAAAATTGTCGATATCAGGGATCAGATATCTAATTTTTTAACTCTTGTTTGTCTGTACAACATCTTTGGACAACAATTAACACCAAACCATTCACAAGAAATTCTTCAAAATGGATATTCTTCGATCAGTTTACACCGTTACCAGTTATTTGGGGAAAATGTGTGAAATGTCAGCATCACTATGTTTTTTAATATTCCTCATTGTTTTGTTCAACTATCACGAACGTGTTTAATCA